>JAGFPH010021101.1:0-13630 GCA_018207615.1 Philaenus spumarius | reverse complement strand
CCATCAGTATAGGTAGGTTTAGATAAAGTCTGTTGTTGTTAAATTGTATTTATTTTAACTACAAAATAAAAATATATTTAGATACCGTATATTATAATGAATACGAATTTTTAACAAATAGGCCTTAAATTTTATAATCCTACAAATAAATTATATTGTACACATTTACCGAGTTAAAAATCTCCATCAGTATAGGTAGGTTTAGATAAAGTCTGTTGTTGTTAAATTGTTAAATCACGAGTAGGCCCCCAGTGAAAAATCACAGACAGAATAATTGGATACACATCAGAAATACATCATGTAAAAAAAATACTATTTAAAAACAACAGACTTTATTTATGCCTACGTAACTATTGCTGCTGGTAATTTTTAACTCGGTAAATGTGTACAACTATAAGGATTATAAATAAAACTGTAGGCCTATTTGTAAAAAAATGTACTATTTACTACTACGCTGGGTTTTGTAGTGTTACAGATGAGTGGTGAAATCAGCTGTTATATTATACAATGTATAATAAATAAACTTAATTAACTGAACTAAATCAAAATATTAAAATCAGGTAAGTACTGTTTTGTAGGCCTACTCATAACTCGCGAAATATTAGCACGGGTCAGCTGATTTCAAGCTTAAAACAATTCTAACCTTTAAGACAAATTATTTATGTTTAATACTTACAAAATAAATTTAAACGAGCAAATTAAATGGAAACATTTATAGGAGACAGCTGATGGAAATATTATAGGAAACAGCTGATGTTTGTCATATGTATCCTATTGATTTTAAATTACATAACCCCAATGTTAAAAATTTTCAATTTTCAAATGAGTTTTTCAGAAAAATACGAGTTTTCCTGAGGTAGTGGTTTTCACCAATCGATTTTTTAGTCCCAAAAGCCTCTAATCCCAAACTTTCAGCAAAATCCTTCCGCTGGATCTCGAGATTGCTCGTACAAACACACAAACACACAAACAAACCAACAAACAAACAAACAGACATTGCTCGTATTAGAGTATAGGATAAAAATGTAAGTATGAGATTGTTGTATAAAATTAGTTATTTAAGTAGAAATCAAGAAAATTAAATAGGTATAGAATAGGTTATTTGGGGGTTTTTTTACTACTATCTGTTTGGAAAAAAATAATTTAAAAAAACAAATTTCAAAGCAAATCATATACACCACTATCATTATTTATAATATTCATCTATCGATCTATCAACCATGGGATTTAACAAATGCAGGATGTTTATAAATTCCTAAACACCATCAATACTATATTTTCATTTTAATACACTTTATTAAATGTAATATAATCTTATAACTTTATGGATGTAAGTACCACATAAATTTAATATAGTTAATTGTGGTGTCCTTAAAAATCCCAGCTTCCTTCTGTAGCGCAAAACGTGTTTTTTCATCATATCTGGTGTTATTTCTACTGCAGCTGATAAACTCCTTTTCTCAATAAAATTGTTCCAAACTTAATAACATTTAATTTTCAAAATTTTTACTGAATACACTTTGGACTTTATGAATTTCTAAAGAAAAAAATCTATTGGTGTTATATCAAATGACATGAGTTAGATGTGTTAGATCGTGAGTGTTTTCAATGTACAATAATTATCCATTTCTACTGAAAATTATCATTTGATTAATTGTGAACGATTGTTGCAAAACGGGGTACTATTCCATCTTGTTGATAAACAACAAAAACTTTTCCGGTACTTATTGGGGAACAACAAATTTTAGTGGCATGTCAAGATAGTTGGTGCCACTTTTTGTTAGCTCTGCAAAAGTAGATGGTTCATACGCTTTTGATTTGTTTATTCCCATTTAGGCATTAATTAACATAGGGGGATCCTGAACAAAACATTCTCCATAAGGTTTATACATAGTAGCTCATTCTGTATAGTGCTCATCCTCAAGCTTATAAACAACTTGGATTTGATAAGCTCGCTTCTTCAATTTGTAGCATAGCGTTTTCCAGACAGTGATATCAGAAATGTCAAGTTCCCTGCTTTGAGGCTATGGTTAATAGCTTCCTCAATGCCTTGGACAGTTTCTGGTGAAAATGTTAGTCTTCCATAATGCTCTTACACTACCCATGCTCTTGAATTTATTGACAGTTTCTTCAATTATTTGTCTAGAAGGCGGTGGTTTATGAAAACATTTCAAAGTTCCAAACTTAATCTTGTCTGCATAATGGAATTTCAGAAGGATGAAAATCTGGCGCACTATCAATAGTTATCCATGTTGTATCACTGGAATGGAAACAGATTTGCTTTAAAAATTCATAATTCAAATAAAAGATTCACAGTTCTAACTATGTTTTGCCCTGATTGAATATCATGCAGTACTGCAAAGAGATTAAAAACTTTTTAGCTATTTTTTAACTGTAACTGAATGAAAATTTTCTTATCTAGTTTTTTTATAACTACTGTATTTTTACTATTCGATTAGTAGGAGTAGAGATATCAACCGAATGGGATTTTCATTACCTTTGCCCACTGAATAATGCACTATGTTGTTGAGGACTTTTAACACTTCATTTGCAATTTCAAAATAAAGTTGTATACAAAATCCAACTTTTTGAATATTTATTTATTTGTTATTTAAATACTGTACGTGATTATTCATGCAATACTTCAGATATCTGAGTAAAAGCTTTATAATTAAATTAGGATACAATTAAAACAAATAAAATAATATAAAATAGCAAAAAATTACAATTATTTTCTTAAACTACTGGCACAGACTGAGTTCTTTGCTCTGTGCTACAGGATAAAAAAACTTAAAATTCGCTTATATATTGAACTGCAGTAACATTGCCTAAAAATTAAAAGGTCACCTGCAAGTAAGACTAGAACAAAGCATTTAAAAATTCCTCCATACATTAAAAATACCCATCCAGCAAATTTGTATGTCCGACTCTCTTCAGCTGCTCGACTTTGACAATCATCATGGTATAATTAATCAAGCAGTTTGTTAATTTTTGTAAAGTTGATCTACAAGAATTACATTATTAATTCTCAATGCTCTGAAGGACCCAGAGTTAAAAACTTTGTGTTACTCCTACAAAAACGTGTAGTTTATTTACTCAATATTATTAAAGGAATAGAAATTATACCCATGAGACTGAACACTAAATTTAGAACAAATATTGATGATCGGTATTTAGGGATTTTTTTGTTTAAAAAATCTTACGGCACTTGACTTAAGATATTTATAGTTTTGAGAAAATACACTATTTTTAACATTTTTTGAGAAAAAGACTATGAAAAGTTTTATAGTTTTATGATTGTGTTTTACTAGTTTAGCAACATGAACCAGTTTTAGTAATGAGTACTAGTACTATAAATAAGTGTTAGAACTCACCATTTTGAAGGAAGTGGTGATATTTATTGCTAAAAATATAATGTTTTCCAAAGTTTCAGACAATAAATAATTTTAGTTTTGTTTAAGTTTAAACACCTCTGGAACACTTGTTATTTACGTCTGACACACAATTGGCTCTTTTGATCTAATAGTACCAGAGAGGACAGAGTTAATATAGAGTAGACACTGAGGCCGCTCAAGAAGGCGACTTCTTGGCGTGAGCTTGGCCAGTGCTGAGCGCAGTCTGGTTCACTCACTGCCCAGAACTCATGGTTATCAAAAATGATAAATTAACAAAACTATTTGCAAAAATAATTTAAAAAACTCTTCATAACATAATATATATTTAACTAACAAAATCACTCTATGCAATAATAGTAAGCTAAACTGCATGACGAGCCAGCTATAGCACGGCATTTAAACTCAGTTAAAACCCTTTAAATAATCGACGATTGCTAAGTAAGTACTAACGGTAGGTGAAAATAACTTTCAGTATGATTATGAGTCTTTGGCAACATATCTCAGCAGATCTCAGTTATCTCTATGCTCCATAAAAGATGCTTATATATAGAAAAAGAACATTTTTGCTGTGAAACTTCTTAAACTCACTAAATTCATTGTTTCTGTAGAACTCTGATAAAATAAATTTTATTTTGTTTTTTTAAGTAAAGGTAACCCTCATTACAGGATTCCTATAGAGGGTACCTAATTCTTCCCTTTGTATTTTTAATGTATTAATTTATGTAAATTTCTTATGTTTATGTTTTATTTATGCATGTATTATATTTTACAAGGTTTGTAAAAAAAGGAAGAATAAATTAATTTCTAAATTTCTAAATATTTTTACTGCTTACTGAATAACAAAATTTGTCCTCGAATGTTGAAAATTTAATGTTTGTTTTTTAATTAAATTTATGTTTCAGAAAAACATTTTCTCATTCGACAGTGTTAAGTTTTGTACATTTAAAACACACTGTTGCCTTCAGCAAGGTTTGGTCCTTCTAACTGTGAAGTTTCATAATTTTTAAACGATGTTTAGAAGTATAAATGACTTCATAGTTAAGCGGTGTCGATTGCTAGCGCGAGTCAAGAGCAGCGGTCTTGCCAGTTTTGGCCGCTAATGGCGGACTCTACCGGCCACACTGCCTCACATGCATTCAGTATAGGGACAGCCACTCTATATAGGAGTGGCCTCTCTAATACACTCTGTCCTCTCTAACAGGACTGATCGATATGTGAGTGCTATTGACATACTTGAAATGCACTAAAAAACCCCCAAGTGTATTAATAGTAATGACTGTCAAAACTTCCCTATAAATGATTATGTACACAGTGGATTGAGTGGAATAATAACAGTTTTAGCTAAGGAAAGGCTTAATTGTATACTTCAATTTATCATCAACGGTTTGACAGTAATGGGTTGTTTGCAGATAGCCAACAGCTTCGAACTAACTCTTCACCTTGTTTGCTTGCATCACAATTAATTACAACCCTATTTTTATCACATAAAATTTATTGTATTCATCAATCTATATGAGGGTGTTGGTAAAATGTTTAGCCAACCATCGGTGAAAGGTGAAAGAGGATACCTAAAGAAACAAATGTAACAAAGAACTAAAATGCTTACTTTTCTGTCTACCACATTATTCTACTGACTTTAACTATAAAAGTCCCCAAAATCCACTTTTTTGGTCCTAACAATATGTTGTGTGGACTCATTTTTCTCAGAATTTAACGAAGATTTCAAAAATAATCATATAATTAGGATAAAGATTCAACTTAAATATTGTGTAGCGTCTCCAGTACTTGTGTACCTGCCTGATACCTGACCGTCCGGGTCGAGGGTGTGGGGGGCGCTCGTGAGTGCGCGTACGAACGCAAAGGGTCTCCTAATCGTTCAGGCGCCACGGCAAGGTGAACGGAGTATAACCACCATACTGTTTCTTAAAAAAATTTAATAATTTTTCACATTAATAATAATTTGTTTAATAATTTTTTAATAATAGTTTTAAAATAGCAGTAGTTTAAAATAATTGTTAAATCTAAATTACAGAAAAACAGTTAAGACAAAATTTGAATGGCTGTCATTTTAAAACCGATTAGTTAAACCTTTTTTTTTCTAAAAATTAATGTTATTAACCATTGACAGTTTTTATCACAGATAAAAAATGAAATTTTTTTTAAATTTCCCTTGCAAAACATTTTATGAATACTCTGTGCATTTAGTGTTTAGAAATTAAACTACAGATGTTAGTCTTTAAAATTATGAGAATTTATATGAAATTGTAGACGGAGAAAGTTTTTTATCAGCTAGTTTACTGACAAATAATTATAGATTAATTTGTTTATGAATAGCCAGAAATAATATGCAAGTAAAACCAACTGCCAGTGCAGTACATGTAGCGAGCAAACAAATCAGTTTTATTGGTTTTAACTCAAACCCCTCTATTTTGCACCTAAAGAAACTAACAAACATATTTTTTTTTAAATACAGTGCCCCAAAAGGTAAATTTTAGAGAATAGTTGTGGAAGAATTTTAAGTTTAAACATAGTATGAGTGTTATGTTATTGTAACGGTCTTTTAAATGTAAATATTTTGAAATAACATTTTGGCTTAAGCGGCCCTAAACGTTAATTAGTTTTCAGTTTTAATTTATTTTTATTGAATGGTTTAATTCTCAGAAACCAAACATTGCTGATGATATACCTTAACTCTTTGCACAAGTTATCCAATATTAATTTTGTTTAATGAAACCTGGTTTTATCTCCAACTATTTCAAAGTGGTGGCCAAAAGACTTATTTTTTCCTTTTTTAAAGCTCTTATTTTTGTGATAAATTTAAGTGCACAGAAAAGATAAATTTCATTAGATATTACATTCTTGAAAATATATGTAATTTGAAATCGGTAAATAATCATTGTCGGGAAGGTTTAAAGCAACAAAATTTTAAATCATGAAAAGGTAAGCCAACATCTAGAGTACTATACTTTTTTATTTTTCAAAATTTTAATAACTAACTAGGGGGAATGCCAACACTGTGAAAATAATAATTTATCAGACATAGCCTATATTTTATCATAGCCTTTTCTTTTATTTAAAAAAAAAAAATTATTTTGTAAACCTTCCCAAAAATGTGATTTTTTAAAGAGTAACAAGATTAACACCTAAATTAACTAAGTTTATTGCTATGTTAATAAATATAAAAAATGGGTTTGTACAACATGGCTATAGATTTTTAAATCAATGTTAAAACAATCAAAATTTTGAGTTCGGCAAAATTTCTACTTTTTAATTTAAGCACATCAGCATTAAAATTGTTCTGCAATTTTTGAAATTTCATCACGACAAAAATCTTGCTTGTGTATTATATATATTTTTTTATTTTGTCTGTGAGCTTTTGCACCATTTTGGATTTATAAATTTATTTGCTCATATATTGCTTATTATGAGCTATGTAAAATTGGTTCATTAAAACGCTTAAAAAAAAAAACATTATAGCCTACATAATAATACAATCAGCAAATAAATTAAACATGAAGCTCTATCATAAAATCTTAATAATTTAAAATAAAAAAAGTAAGCAAACGTAAAAAAAACATTGGGAGCAACAAAAACTATTACGTTTAAATTTAAATTACTCACACTAACAGGAATAATAGGCTATACATAAAATTCCAGGTTAAGTATTAAATAATTTTACTTCTTTAAAATATGAGAGTTTTTTTTTTTTATAATTTACATTTATATGAATCTAAACAAAAATACGTTTTGCATACTTTATAGATTGGTAATGTCTTAAGCCTTTTAAGTTTGTCCTATTTACCTCTTGCTCTTGCATTTTCCGACTGTTTCCATTTGGCTTTTTATTATTCTAAAAACCTTTTCATGTTCTCCTCTGAAGAAATTTGACAGAGAGCAATTCCATAATTTTAAAATTTATGAATAGAGATTTTCATTTTAGTTGGTGTATCATTCAGTTTAATGTAAGTATAGTTAGTTGTTGATGAAATGCCATAATAAAGGATGATTTTATTTTGTTAATAATTTCAATCCTTATTCAACAAACTTGCTGGGTACTGTTTATATACCTGAAATTGCTCTGTTAATTATTGTGTCCATGAAAATTACAATGTATCTTTCAGTCACTTTTCCATCATGAAAACTGCCCTTTCCACCTTGGATATGGGATTACCACAGCATAGTAGGCAATAGAATAAAGTATCCTATCTTTATTTATGTCAAGTGGCTTCTTTTTAATTCCCGACAAGACGGAAAGAGGAATGCAAAATCTGATCTAAGGACAATATTGTCCGTCAGGGGGAACCTTAGAAAACCTAATTTACAAAATTCCAAAACCCCTCCCCCTCCTACCACCCCATCATGGCTTGTTATACATCAAATTGAAGCCCTTTAAAAACCATGAATTTCTTTGTTAAGAAAATAATAGTCAGATAACACATTCGTTCGTTACTCTCAAAAATGTTATTTTATAAGTTACTGTTATAATTTTATATTATTTAAAAGACGGAAAGAGATATCCAAAATCTGTTCTCGGGCAGTTTATGAGAACCTTTTCAAAATCTCTTTAACCCTACTCCTATCACTTCATGTCAACATTTTGTAATGAACACATATGACTTGTGACACATCGAATTACACCTTTAAAAATATTAATATCGATGAATATAAAATAAAAATTGCTTAACATTTTTTATGTTAAACCAACAAAAATATCAATCACATTTTTAGGCCACAAGTAAAGAAATTAAACTGAAAGTACAGTATACAATCAAAGGGATCAATAAGGGCATAAAGGAGTTCCTGGTTTTCATTCTATGATCAGGTTAACTTGGCTCTTGTTTATTTCATGCTGTTAACATTGTCCAATTTTATATATTGAACTTTATAACAAATTATTATTTTCATAGTGCATTAACCTTTCTTTATAAAATTCCTGAAAATAGTTTGTAAAATACATTTTTTGAGTGTAGCGAACGAATGCGTTACTCAATTTGTATTTCCTTATCACAGAAATTGATGTTTTTAAAATTGTAAAAAAATACATTTGATCTATCACAAGCCATATGTATTTATCACAAATTTTTGGTGGTGGTATGAGGGAGGCGGGAGTTTTTGGTAAATAGAGTTTCTAAGGTTCTAATAGTGAATAACTGTCTCGAGATCAGATCTTCCATTTTTTAAATAACAGAGGTGGTGAGTTTTCAAAAAATCACACATGAATGATGAACACATATCTAATTTAATTGATGACATACGGTTGCAGAAATAAGAGTCATTTTACATTAGTGTCAACCTAGTTTCACTTTGGAGGGAGATATACTCTGGGGAACCATAACAAGATCACGCCCCTTGGCAACTCTTAACACATTGAGCTTATCAAAATCATATTACAGTACATCAGTTTGATTAAATTGGATGCACTGTTGTCCTATATTCCATTCTTCCATTCCTATATTTGTTTTCCATTCTTCCAACAGCTATAATGAATTAACTTGCCATCTTCTCATTTTGTAGAATTTGTTCAAATTTTCATTAAAAATCTATTCTTTTGTCTTCTTTTACATTATTAGTAATTCATAACTTCACAAAGAAAATATATACAGGGTGTTCGTCAAATGATTTGCCAAATTTTTACAGATTATAAAAAGAAACAAAAAGTTTATAATATAAACATTTATGTCAGAGGCATAGGAGATTTGGAATGCCCAAGAGTGAACTTGACACTGACTCTTTCAACTAATCACAGTTCCCTCACATTATCCTAAACATTAAGGTAAAACGGTTTAAACAAAAACTACCTTTTTTATGATTGCAAAACAACAGATTGTTAAATAAATAATAATAATTAAAAATGTATTGGTAAAGCAAATTAAGATTAAAAAGTCTTTTCATGAAAAGTGGTATATTAAAAATATGTTTGAATTGTTGCAAAAGCTGTAGTGAAAATTTACGATTGCATAAAATCACAAAATTACTTTAATTTAATTATTGTTATCAATCTTATGTTCTGACTCCATAAGATCTAGGGTAGTGTCACACAGAAACAGAATACAAATGATAGGATAAAGAGACTTTAAATTATAAAAAGATGTAGAAAAGAATTAATATAGCATTTGTATTTTATAAATTAAAAAATATTAAGATGTAAAATGTATTTTAAAAACAAAACAAAATGTGTTAAGCATAGTAAATTAGGATGTAAATCACATGAAAGCAAAGCTTAACATGCTTGGTTACAAATATAGTATCAACAACTAAACTGTGAATAACAAACTAAAAGTTTTGCTTTTCTTTAAAAAATAAACACAAACCATAAAATTAAACATTTAATAGTACAGTAGCCTCAAGTATACAAACTTAGCCAAGACCTTTGTCAGCAAGAAACCTCATTCTAAATTTTATGTAGTACGTTTCTTTCATGTACAAAATTTTAAATACTTTTTTTCTAGAAATAAAAAGTATTTATTTTTTAAATAAATATTTTGTATATGCTTCATTTTACTGTTGTTCTTCTTTTTTTTACGGCATGGTAAAACTCCATAACAAATAGTTATATATTGGTAATTATTAATAAGAGGTTTAAAAAAATGTATGTTTTTTTGTGAGAGCCTGTGAGACATTTCAAAATGACGTAATACCAAAACACTGAACAGTTAATTGGATCGGAATATAAAAATAAATAGTTCAGTTGTTATGAAGAAGAATTTTGTTCATAAAAAATACATTGCCCATAAAATCTGTATAGGTGTAATCAGTATAATAATTATTATTATTTTTCGTGAAGAGTGGTGGAAGAGTATAAATATTTTGGATGGTGGAACAAATCCAGCATAGCCAGGAATGTGAGGTAAGATATGAGATAACTTTTAATCCAACTACTTCAGTGTCAACCTCAATTGAATACATAGGCCTACCACAAATTATCACGGAAAATCTCTGAAAACATTTCAACTCACTTACTTTTCTAGCTAATAAAATATGCTATCTGGGCCAGTCTAAGGTATATGCAGCCACACAAGCAAACATTTTGGTAAAAAGAACAAAATTAGAAGAGCAAAAAATATAAGTTAATTAAATTGTTTTATATGATCTTCAGAGCTAACATTTTGCAAATATTCAAATTACAGTATAATAAATCATTACTAAACACAAAGTTTAGCAAATTTGATTTGTTTTAAAATATTGCTTGAAGGTTATGTAAAGAAAAAGTGTTAAGTAATTAATTGTTTTCCTTTAAACTTCAAACACCTGCTGTTTAGTGACTAATTTAATCTACCCTTCTGTAATAATATATCTTCATTTACCTTCTCCTCACCTTAACAATGTCTTTTATTTATTCTTTCACATGATTTAATGAAATTAATAAATAAAATATCACGCAAGGTGTATAAAATAATAGCTTTGTACAATTAAATTAGGTAGAGTTGGATTCCTATTTTGTTATAAAATTGTATTATTTTGAATAAAGTCATATCTCACCTAAACTTTTTAGCAGCTGAAGCTAAAGAAGCTTATATAAACCGTATGGGTTAAGAGTTCTCCTACCAATGTACATGGATGACAAGAAGATCCTTTAAGTTTAAATTGATCAAAACAATTTTAGATCAACTTTGAGACAAGAAAGTCTCAACAACCTTGCAGTAGATTATAACAAAATTATTATTACTTTCTCTGCTATTGAAACAAGAAGTTACCATAATTATGTAAAATCCACTTTTTTTTATTTTCAGGCACACTTTGTAAAAAGGGAATTGTTTGTTTTGTAATCAGATCTTTAAGGGATAAGGGGCAAGGGCAAATCTAATTTAGAGTTAAATTTATTAATAATTATTAGTTGTGAGTTTTGTGTTAAAGTTTATTCTATACCCAGTGTATCTACTCATAAGTCAAGTTTAATATTTATTTATATGTTCTATCTCATTTTCCCTTATTTCATAGAATTTGTTGTATATTAATGTATTTTTAAATCTAATTCCTAGGGCTATTTAATTTGTGTGTAATTTTTCTCAACTTAAGTCAGCTTTTTTCTGTAACAATAATTGTATTCATTGTTCTTACTACCCTTAAACTAAAACAAATTATAGATCCGACATTATTTTGATGTATATTACTTATATTTTCTGAATATTACCCTTAGTTTACATAACATAATGTTTCACTAGACGATGTTGTCAGTTTTATTGTCGACCATGGCAAAACTATAAAACTTTGGAAAAGTAAATAATTTCTTTACTTTGTTTTTTATACAATATAGTATAGTGTGAGCTATGAATGAATTTTAAACTTTTAGTATAATATAAATTTAATATAAATGTTAATAATAAGTGAAAGTTTATAGTAGATTACTTGAAAAATGTAGTACAAAAGGATAAGTAGTACAAATACCCCTACATTGTAAAAAACACATAAAAAACTCCCACCACCCCTTTATGCAAAGAGCATCAACATTTTTTTGCTACTATTCTGGCTCTGCCGGTTCTGCATTTTATATACAGTTTTCATTAGAACAGTTTTATGGTATTAACAAGATTTATCTACTGACACTAACGTTGAAGTAGATCTATATACTGTATCTGACTTAAATAATCCCACAGTAAATCAAAGTTATATTATTAACTGGAATATTTATGTTACGTTTCATTTATCACTCTTAGTACTTTATCAATGCTTTTCAATCTGAGGTCTGCTCCGCTTATACTTTGAAGTGATTTATGATTATGAAAGAGATAGTAAGTTCTGGATCAAGACCAAGTGTTTGTTGCATATGCACTCTAAACTCTAGAGATAGGAATGATTTTTTTCAAGTAGTTTTATATAAATAACTTGTACTTCAATAACTTGTAAAAATATTTTATAGAATACAATCAATTTCTTGTATTTATTGTTTTCCCAAAACTGGTGTTTGGTATATATTATGTTCCTGAGGATTTGAATGTTAACCTGCTCTAGTACCTCAAAGTGGTCTGTAAGACAGATATTCTGTTTTCGAAGAATTAAACACACTTCCTCTATAATAGACATCTGTGTATTTCCAGTGTTTTGTGCATTTCATATTCTCAGGAGAGGAGGAGGGCAATTGGTAGCAAATTCTCTAGTATGTTTAGCAAGATTTTGAATTCCTAAATATATTATCTCTTGTAAATATAATTATGGAGATTTCAAATAATGTCATTCTTTTAATTACCCATACTTTTGTTACACTCTTAAATTCTGTATCCATTTAATTCAATAGAGAAAGAATAAAAAATATGACTGTTCACAATGGATACATTTATAAAGGAGATTGAGAGACTGTCTTGTTAATGTAAATTCTTGTATATGATTTATTTTTCACTAAGTTATAATTTTGTGTTTTTTGGGACTTCTGTTTAAGTTTTGTCTTTTTTTAAGGCATATTAATTGTTAATGTGATTTTGTTCTTTTTTTTAGGGTTCCGTATTTAAAAAAAAAAAAAATTATTTGTTAGTTTGTGTTACCATCACAGTTGTTTTTCTCAACGGATAAACTTAGCACAATGCAATTTTGTGTATTCATAAGGCATGCTACCCGCAATTATTACAATATTCAGAACCTCAAAAATATTGTACTATACATTTTGCGAGGGGTAGTCAAATTTATTATTCCAAAACTATTTGGGATACTTAAAAAAAAAAAACTAAAGCAAATCCGAGATTTTGCGAAAAAGTGATAAAAAATATGGAAACTATCACAGTCTGTTTTTACCGGTTTCCACCACCAATGCATAATTTATTTAAGTCATGATTAGATTGATTATACAGCATATCCCGAAATTCTTTACAACCGTTTCGTAGAGTAATTGTTCCTTAGGTAAAAGTAACGTAATAGTTCCCTAAACATAGGTCTGAAAATGTTTTGTTTCCTATTTATCCGCCATTTTGTTTATTTACAAAAAAAAGCATGGCATCTTTGGAAGTAGTTAACTCTGATATACTACAGTGACTAGATAGAGACAGTGTGGCCAAGTGAGGTCTTGTTTCCTATTGGCCGGCAGCCATGTTTATCCTAAATTCTTATCTGTTTCTATTATATTTGTTAAATTTTTTGCACGAAAAAACAGAATACTACACTTTTTAAGAAGAAACACAGTTTTTATTATTTAATTTCAATATAAATATCAAACTGTAACAATTAAATCCCTTGTTTTTCCCTTTATAAAAAAAAACAAAGAGGTAATTTCTCTTATAATTACAAAGAGATATAACATTTTTCTTTAC
>JAGFPH010021100.1:0-13632 GCA_018207615.1 Philaenus spumarius | reverse complement strand
ATTCGAGTCAGCCAGATCTGAATTTGTCATTGATATTTCCACAAAAAACTGCCGTTATTTTGTAGATGTACTTTGTGTAAGTTGAAATTAAATTAACCAAGTATATTGTATATATGAAAATACTATATCAATTATCATAAAATGGTATAATTAATTATTAATTGTATGGTATTTAGTGCAGGTAAAAGAAATAGCACTCTTGAATTTACCATAAGAACTAAATAAAGTTGCTAATATCAAAGTAGGCCTGGTATAGGTTTCTATATATTCTATTCAAGAAACAGTATACATTTTATAAAACATATATTTGAAGGCTAAAAACCTATTAAAGTTAGGGCCTACTAATAATTTCATATATTGTATCTTCTCTAAATCCATACATGAATGGAGTATATGTATGTTCATCGTAAAGAAGGGGTTTGAAATTGATATTCATTTTTTAATTACTCAAATGTATTTAGTTTGTGCATTTTATTTTATATTGTAATTTATAACTATGCATTCGTTACTAGGCCAATTTTATTTTATTAAAAAACCAGTGATTAATTTGTATTGAACTATTTGTTTATAAAATAATAAACACGGGATTTCTGTTTTTATGAATTAATTTCTTTAAATAAGTGACGAGAAAAATTTATACGCTATGGTCATAGTTACGTTCAATATTGCAATAAATTAGTATTGAGGAAACTACACTTATAAACCTTAGGGAATTAGAGACTCTTCTTTAGTATCTCTTTCATTATTATTCCAATAAAAACAATATTTTTGTATATATCGTTACAATAAAATTATTAATATATTGTTTGTAATAACATCTAAATATATTCAAAATTGAAATATAAATGCAACTTTAACTATGTTTATTTAAATATAAGGCTAGTTACACATGTTAAAACTTTTAACTCTTTTGATTTGAATTTTTGTTTATTTTACTTAGTAAGTTGTATTTTTATATAAATAATTCCATTGCCTTCAAGAGATAAGTATCATTTAGAATTTTACTTTACTATACACAGTTTTAAGTAGGCACATTTATCGCCTTTTGTAAATTGCATATTACTCGTGTATTTCCTTATTTGACATCATTAAGCTATAGAACAAAAGGGATATATAATATTATATTAACTAAAATATTATTAATATAATTCTTTAATTTGTACGTAATCTATGGAAGGTTTACGGCATAAACCGACGTTCAGCCAAATAGTCTAGTCATGTCAGACAAATTACCTAAAAAGAACTCCTATAAGCTAGTGATTTGGTATGTATTTTGTATTTAGCTACTGTAATAACCTACTGTAACTACTGTTGTTCTTAGCAATTTTCAATAAAATTAACCGTTTAGTCATAAAATGCAATATTTGAAAAACCATTTCTTTAGTTTGTAAAAAAAAAAAAACACCAATAAAGACATTTTTTACTTTTCACTTACATTTTATGTGAATTTTGAAATGTTACACTGCTGATGCCTTCGTTGCATTAGGCTACCGTACTAAACTTCTATTGAGTTCATTATGGTACAAGCATGGTATTTGGTATGTATGATGCATTTACCTACTGAAAAAATAGCCTGTAATAAAAGTCCTCGCAAAAAACTCCTTTTGCCACTCGCAATGTGGTGTGGCAGTTATATTGGAAAATTAATATTAAATTTTACAAGAATTACAAAATTAAATATAAATAAGTGAAAATAATTAATTTAATATCATCTAAAGTAAAAAACAACCACATCTAATACATTTTTTGCTAAATTAACACAATTAACACAACATAATATTTATTCATGTAAACTTTGTAAAGTATATGTTACGATGGTACCATTATTTCACAAAAACGTTGTTGTTAAAATTAATTTTTGAATAAATATAAATAGCCTACAATTGGCATTTTTACTGTAAAAAGCATTTTCAAAACTCTAATCACTTTTATCACAACTTTCAAGTTCATAAAAAAACATATTTTTTTACGTGTTCTACCTAATATGTTCAAAATAGGCCTTCTCTATAAACTAATTTTGTTAAACCTCAAGAAAATTTTTTGTAAAAAGTATTTACAAAGCTAATGATTATTATTTTTAATTTCATTACAAAACTAAATAACTGATTAATTTTTCTGACCGGTTATATTCAAAATAGGCCTACTCAATGAAAAATATTTATTTTCATCTCTCAGCAACAATTTCCCTTATTCTCTGGTTTATTCCGAACAAAATGATATTATAATAAGTTGTTATGTTTACTGTTTATAGTAATTTTTTAGCGAAGTACAAAAATACTTCTTCAAACAGTCATATTTTAATTGGATTTTTTGGACTAGCCAAATGTCAAATAAATGGAATGCAAAATGTTAATAGATCACCATAGGTTCCAACTTAAATCTAAAAAAAAAAAAATTCAATATAGTAAAACAAACCATGGGTAAACTCAGTAGGACTTTTATTATGTTTTTACAATAGGTAAATACAACATACGTACCAAATCCCTAGCTTATAAGAGTTTTTTTTAGGTAATGGGGCAATTTTGATTTAAAATTACTACACTAAAACGGCTGACAGCAAAAATCTACTACAGAGAAACGACCATCTACCTAAAGAGCTCACTGCCATGTATACAAATTTTGATAAGAAAAATTTAAATTATCAGAAAATATCGTACTCAGCATTACATATTTTTACAACTGAGAAGAGTTGCCATGTCAAACGGTACTAATAAGTGGATCCCTGTAAAGCAACAGTTCAACTTGGAAATATTGTACGGTTGCGGTTGTGACTCAATTGGGTCACACTTTTTTTTATTTCATTGTTGATTAAATTTTATCCGTGGCTCTAAATACAGTAACATAGAATGATATCGATCATGTGGTCCAGTATTCAGTTTACCAATCCAATTACAGTTGTTTAGCTAATATTTAAACACTATTAATATCAAGTATTTGGCTAAACAAATATCGTCTCCGTTAAATAAACAACAGTATTATTAATGCAAATTATCAACACCGAAACACATAAATATTTCAGTTATATCTGCTTTGTACTGTCACATTTTACTGGCAGTCTGCCTAAATCGCAAATCATATTGTATGACCTTTTGATTTAGTTTTCGGCTCTATTCATCGCTTAAACACATTATATTCCTGATTAGAGATTGTTTTGTTTTATGAGTTTGAACGACCAACTTGTATAACATAAAATATATCATAAACACTAACCTTTATAACTATTTTCAAACTAAAGACTTTCAATATATTAAATGCATTCCGGACGCTGATTTAAGATGAGTGTAGTGTTTAATAAAAAATGAGAAGGAAACCTGGATAATATACATGTATACGCACTACATATGTGTGTTCTATCTCCCTCGAAAAGTTCGTTAACATAACTTACAATAATGTATCAACCAGTTATAAAAATGTAGGGCAGTAAAATTATATAAAAAGGGCAGTGGTTAGACAAAATCAAGGTAATCTGGAAATTATTTAAATCTTTGTATTTTGCCTCTAACACAAATAATCTATGTTTGCACCTATTTCTGTAATGAAATTCAGCGAAGTGATACATTAAAGAAACATAGACTTGTCAGACTTTATCTAGTTTATAAAAAATAACTAAAAAACTACCCACTTTATCGAAATACTAATTATAAATATAGTCTAGCTTTACTATAATCATTTTTTTATAAAACCACAGAACACAATTCACACAAAAATAAGTTTAATGATCAAAACGTATTTTTGTGAGAATTGTGTTCTGTGTTTTTATTTTTAGAAAGAAATACTAATTAGTTGTTATATTAAATGTAGAGTATCGAATTTTGCGTCATTGATTAAGAAAACATAAGAATTAGACCAAGTTACATATATACAAAACATGTGAAGAAATAGTGCCTAAATTATTTTTTTTTTATTTTCCATTTTGAAACATTGCACTTTGATAGCAATCTTATAGCAAAAATGTATCGAATAACATTAGCAGATAATCTTACTAGCTTTCTAATGACTTCTTATATTTTAAAATTTGATCAAGGACTCTTAACTAAAGTGTAATAATGCAGGGACCAAGAATAACAAATAAAAAAATTCATTTTTAAATCTGTTTAATACACGGCTATATTTGAAATATCATTCAAATTGAATTGAACATCATAAAATGAAAGTCCTAAACTGAATAAATGATCATTGGATGAACCGAAGGGATCAACTGAAAAAAATGGACTGTAATCAAGAGCATTGATACATTTGGACTCATCGTACATTGTCAAATAATTTTTTCCATGGTGAATATTACAGAAACGGAGCATGCTCTAATACTAGAACTTCTAAAATATGCCATCAATTGAAATTTTTGGGATAATAATGTGCCAAAAGTAAATACGATTGTAAAGAAAACGTTAGCAAAATTTATTAAACTGAAGGTCAAAGGACCTAATGCAAGACTTTTGTCAATATTTTTAATATCGTTACAATTACCAAGAAGTTTGTTCACGCCGAAAGAAGTGGACATTGAGATTAACACCAGTCCAGACATGTTAGAGTATTTCCACGCGAATGGCTTTCACTTTGTACTAAGTCGAGCCATCTCTACCTCAAATATATGCTGAGTATTAAACCAATGTTAAGACAATCAGAGTATGGACATTTTGTTTCTAAAAAGCAACTTTACAATTAGACGTTGTGATTGGTTCTGTCAGTGATATGGTCATAGATGACTATTTTAGGTATACCAGAGAGGCATGGACAAAGAGGATTCTGACTAAATGGAATACAGCAATTACCACAAAATTGATCAATTTTTCTAGAATAGGATTGATAGCAAGCGAGCAACTTGTTAATGCAAGAGTCCCACGAGTATCAAGAGATGAAAGTGATACGTATATAAACGAATCCAGTGGTTTTCCTCCCATTACCCATTTTTTATAGTAGTCGTAGTTTCCTATGTCAATAAGTAGTGGTATGATTGGTGGTGAAGTAATAAATTGTCACCTCACTAAATGAAATAGGAACCTTAAATGCGTTTGTTTGCAACTTCAGCAACATAAAATTTCAACGAAAATGAAGAATAAAGCCACTCCGTCTGTCACTTGGAGGCCTACTGTTAAAATATTTATTGAATATATTTTTGTGAGCGCTGATACCATTTTCCGTAACACAAAAACCCTGCAACAAGTGAAATACTACTCTGAACTAGAATTGAATTGTTATTTGATGAAGCAAAATTGTGAAAAAAGTGCATATAATTATTTTATGAGCTATTCAGTCCTGTTGCATGTAACTCCGAGAAGTTGGCAAACGCTCGATAAGACACTGACGGGAATTTTTGATCTTCCATCATATTAAAATATGTCGACTAAAAAAATATTACGGGAAAGAGACAATTGAACAAGATAATTCGTTAATTAATTCCACTGCTCTTGAAGTAGCTCAAAGCTTTGGATGCATTATCATAGTGCGCGAAGATACTGATCTGCTGTGTTTCTGGTAGGCTAATGGTTTGTAATTACATGCTGTATATCATTGTTGAACTCTATCACCTCATTGTTGAACCTATTAAGGGTTTAATGATTTATTTTTTATTTTTGTGTTCCTTAAATATTAAACTTAAAGCGTGCTGCCTTATTTTGAAAAATTATGTATTAGATAGAGCACTTGACCAAATTTCAAAAATAAGGTAGTCATTAGAAAGCTGACTAAATTATCTACAGATATTATTTTATACATTTTTGCGATAGGCAAGGCTGACAGTGAAACGCAAACGTTTTCAAATGGAAAACAAATTAGAAAAATTAGGAATTGTTTGACTACCCGTTATGGATATACTGATTGACCAAATTCGTATGTTTTGCTAAAATAATCGATGAAAAATTGGAAGCTCTAAATGTTATATTATAATACGTTTTCCGATAAGATAGTTTATAGTTATTTGTAATAAACTAGAAAATACGAAATTTTCAATGTTTCTTGGATGTAATTTTAAACTTACAAAAATTGCATCAAACCCAGATTCTTCTTAATAGAGGCAAAATACATACATTAAACCAATTTCTAGGTTTACCTTGATTTTTCCAACCAAAATCCTAATTTTAATGGACTAATACTCAATATAACAAAGCAACCATTTAACCAGTACGGCATTCATTCCAGGAATACATTTATATTTGTGATGACAATATTAATTCTTTAGTTTAGAAATAAATAAAGTAGTAGTGAGAAATAAGTTGATTGCTAACAGTTGAAAGTCACTTTCTCAAATGAATCGAATGGGTTTTTGTAGATTTAAAAATTAATCATTTACTTTGATGTTTAAAATATAATTTTTGTTTCTGTATATATTTGTACATAGTTCTACAAAGAACAAACAGTTTTTTATATTTTTTAACACTCTGTTTATAGCTTTCTAAGTGTTTAAATTACAAAATAATGTACATTTGTTAGTTCCTATATTCTACAATTATTAAAAACCTAATGTAGTTTTGACATTGAAAGTAATTTGAATAGCGAGACAGTAAAGCTGAACAACTTCAAAGTACAATAATTGTCTCCAGCAATGGTGTACTCGGTAGTTAAAGTTACAGTTGCAAGCAACTAGAGTGGTGTAATTATGTTTCAACGTTGGTGTCAAATTTACACAGCAAAGGTATATTTAAGTCTAACGATGTCAGAGGCAATTGACATGATGTTATTACTATAATTAATCTTGTTTAAAGTAAATTGAACGCAAGGGATAGTCTATAAAACTATACAAGAAACTGTTCTGTATCGACTATATTTAAGGTACATTTAGATTTCTATACGTTGATATATTTTAGATTGCTTTTTAATTTATTGTACAAAAATATCATTGTGTAGATATTGTAATGGTATATTTAAAGTACATGTTTCTATACTTTATTACCTAATGTATCTTCACTTCTATCAATGGTATGTCGAGAATATCGTGCTTAACCGTGCTTTCAGGCATACAAAATATGCATCTAGAGAAAATAGGTTTATCCAAGTATTTCCAGGGTAGGAAAGTATTTCAGCAAGAAGGAAAGTGATTAACCTTGAACCACATTATGAAAACCTCCTACAACTGATTTGGGAGAGTTAAAACAACTGATAGACTTGAGAGACACTATCCTATGAAACAGCAACGATAGAATGATATGGAGCCGATCTACACAAAATATACGTAGTTGCTTGATCTCCACATCAACCGACGACTTCCTAAGTAAAGACAGTCTCCATTCGGGATCTGAACTCTATGTTCCGAAGTTGGATTTAAAATTCTATTCGCCTGTATCATCCTGTGAAACCGAGCTTATGGTAAATGTTATACAAATCTTCCACATTTTAAATAACTTAAAGTGGTAAGTTTATAGGTATTTATTTACTCAAATCAGCGCTTCATGTATTTGAAAGTACGGACCATAATTTGTTTTCACCAACACCGTGGAAATAAAAAGGAATACAGCAAGACGTAACTGTTACCATAGTAATGTAAGGTAGCACACCTTGTAACGACGGATGTGGTAGAAGTGGAAAGAAAGCGGCAACATTTTAACCTAAACAAAATCAGCATATAACCTTCAAATAGCAAAAAAAAAAAAAAAAAAAAAAAAAAAATATGCCGATTAAAGAAGAGTTAAAAATACAACGAACAAATAACAAAGTTGTTGAGTGTCTGGAAGAACAGATAACTCAGAAGAAAGTCTTATGTACCAAAGGAACCAAGTAGCCTCAGCAGAAAACTGCAGACCATTACACGAGCTAGACTCGTGATTCTCAACAGCTCAGCACTGTAAACGCTACATGATGGAGGAAGAGAAATTGTAATGCAACAAGACTACGTCTTATATTTGTCAGCATTCCTTATCTAACAGTCGAATTTCTCAGGAACGGGAGAGCAATAACTCATAATTTCCAATAATAAAACTAAGTAATATTTTAGTACACACGAAATAAATATTTTATAACGCTGTCACGTTAAATATGGTTTAAAAGGGCTTTGTTTAATTAAACCCAAACTATTTTAAAATTTTGTAAATGTAGTTTTAGTGATGTTTTAAAATGTTTTACTGACCCCTTTTTTACGTAAAAACTGCAGATACAAATTATTACAAAAACAACGTTGTGTACAGGATAACGAATCCCACTTTTATAAAATATATGTTTTTGAAACCACTATCTTCTTTCATGTACTCACGCTAAGTTAATTGTTACTATTTATATGTTGGGTTCGGTATAATTAGTGTATAAAGTGTTGATGACTTGTTGCCACTAACATAATGTTGATACAACTTTCGGAACGGTAGCCTTGACGAATCAAATTCGTACATCTCAGATTTATTTGTTAACTTTGAATCTTCCAATGTCAGTCTGAAATTTAGGAAAAACATTTTATGAACCCAGTGTTTTAATCTAAGGTAATAATTTATTAATAATTATGTAATTATTTTCACTCTATACTCTCACCGGTAGTTGTCAGTTTAATAAAAACTTAACAAGTCCCACTGATGGCTATACTGCGTCGAGATATGAACATTAGCCAACCACTTCAAATATACTCGACTTTATAATTTATATGCAGAGAATGGACGAACAGTACTAATGCCAAGGTATTTACCAATGTCACATTCTAATTTCCGATTCAATATATCAGAGATGTATCAAGACACGATACATAAATCAAGATACAATCAGTCGAGTTGTCAGGGGCTGTAGACATCGATAACGTTTCTATCACAAATGTCTAATTAATCGATACATTGACAGCTTATAAATCGTTGCTTTAAAAATGGCTTCAGTGTAATTTAATATAAATGTGTTAACAACAAGAAACTATTACTTGTATGAAATAGTGCCTTGGCAAGATTGTATGTACAGATTGATCATAATTAGTCTTAAATAACTTAATAATTCATTCTATTTATGTCATTTCGTTATTTTTATAAGTACACTAGCTGAATACCCGTGCTTCGCTACGGGGAATTGTTTTGCATCACTATGTTACATAATTGTAATATTTCTCCCTAATTTTCTTTTATCTTTTATTTCACGAAAGTGAATTATTACATGTATTTTAAATTAGTTTGATATGTTTTGTTCATTGGCTGCCCGTCAATCGTCTCCGTCAAGGTATGATTGCTGAATAATTTAAATCAATTAAAAATAAAGAATTCAAGGTGAAGAGCGTCTTCCTTTTCAACCGCTAAATTTACAGACTGGTAAATCACTGCCTTAGCTGGATGTTGCAGATCGAACAGATACGACTTTAATATACGCATGCATAGATCGGGATGGGTTTGATCAGCTTTACGCCTTTAAATATTTCCTTAAAATTAATAAATGACAAATTTCAGATCTCCAAGGAAGCTCTAAGGAGCTTTAAGGAAAGAATACCAATTAATATTTAAAGTTTTTAGGGGTTGTTATCACATTTCAACCCTTAGCAGCACGTAACAAATTGTAAAACTGGTTTATTTTGTATGTGTTTTTCAAGAAATAAATGTACATATTTTCAGCTTTCTAGCTTTAAGGAAAGTATAACAAACAACATTTATTTTTAGGGGTTGTTTCAACCCTTAAAGGCTAAATATTTTAAAATTATTTCTTAGTGCGTCTCGAATGCTAATGAGCATACGTGTACCAAATTTCACGTCCCTCAACGTTATTTAATTAGTATTTATAGTTTTAGGGGTTTTACTACTTTTTAATCCCTTAGCAGAACGTTACAAAATATAAAACTGGTTTATTTTATATGCATCTTGTAAGCAATTAATGTACAAAATTTCCGCTTTCTAGCTTTCAGGAAAGTATAAAAATTAAAATTTATTGTTTTAGGGGTTATTACCGGTATTCAATTACTGTTTACAGTTTTATGGGTAGGACTACATTTTCATCTCTTAGCAGAACGTGACAAAATGTTAAATTGGTTTAGTTTTTCTATGTATCATGTAATAAATAAATTTACAAATTATCAGATCTCTATCTTTAAGGAAGGTATACAAATGTATACTTATTGTTTTTAGGGGTTGTTCTCACATTTTCACCCTTAGCAGCACGTAACGAAAAGTAAAACTTGTTTATTTTTTATATGTATCTTGTAAGAAATAAATATACAAAATTTCAGCTTTTTGGCTTTAAGGAAAGTATAACAATTGGTATAGATTTGATTAGCTTTACACATTTAAATATTTAATGTGAAATAATGCCAACTTTCAGATCTCTAGCTTTTGGGAAAGAATACCAATTAATATTTATGGTTTTAGGGGTTGTTTCAACCCTTAAACGCAAAACATTTCAAAATCCTTTCTTATTGCACCTCTGGGGCCTATGAGTAATATGTCCACTGGCGGATCCAGGGGGGGCTGTGGGGGCTGCAGCCCCCCTTTGGGTTATTATATTTTTGTTAAACCGTCTAAGTGGCAGACTGCTCAATTGAGTAGTGTCAGACAACACAACTTGTATCGAATATTTCACCCACTAAATATTATCAAATCTCAATAAGACAAAAACCATAGGAAAGAAAATGGTTTAAACTTTAATTTTTGTATAATTTCTTCTAAAAAGTATATTTACATATGTAATCATCGTTGTAAAATTGTAGTTGCCTAAATCAATATTGTTGCCGCGCTAGAAAGCGTAAGGAAATGACTCAAACTTGTCACTTTTAAAGGCACATAATCGTTAGACAGACTTGTTTTGAGAAGAAGATAAGGGCACCACAGGATTTGTCAAGATTTTAACTTTCTACCACGATCTTCTAATCATTCGTCACTCTTATAGTTTCTTAGATATGAATTTGTATGTAAACCCTTGCAATTGGACAGTTTTCAAAAAAAGATAAAGCACATTTTGCAATTGATGTATCTATTACAAAACTATATGCAGTATTCGTATAAAATTTTTTATATCGATTTGAAGTGCAAGTTCTATATTTTCGTTTAATTGACCGAGCGAAGCGAGATCTCCGTTTTAATTCGACCGTTCGGCATTTCGTCTTTGTGTCTGTTTGGCTCACGATTACGGCCAAACGCCTTGACCGATTTTGATGACTTTTTGCATGAATGTTCCTTATTCCTAGGCCGAGCCATGTATATATACGGTTTTTTCCATTTTTCATTTTTAACCAATTAAATCAAATAAAAATGGCGGCCGGACCGTTTATCTCAGTGTAAACTTTTTTCATAAGCCAGGTAGCAAATTTGATTTTCAACAAAATTGCATTCTTGGTGTTTTCCCGTATCTCTAACGGTAAGCTCACAAAATGGCCGTAAACTTCAAATTTGTTAAAAATCGTCAAAGTTTTTGTATTTCAACCATGTTTTTATACGTTTATTCTAAACCAATTCAAAAGTGTTCCATAGTTTTTTTTGTAGATAAATGTTCAAAGAATTCATATATGCCTGTAAAAAAAAAATTGAAGTAAAATTAACAAAGTTATTAGCTCAAGAAACAAGTATGTTCAGTAACGAAAGGAAAAAGTTCAAATTTAGGCCTACATAAAAAGTTTTAAAAATTATTGTAATTTTTTTCATAAATGTAAAAACTTTCGTAATTTAGTTATAAATATAATTGTATATTGTGTATAGAATCGCGGGAATTGCAAAATAATGTTTCACTGGCTAAACCTTGTGCTTACTTCCTTACTGGCACACTATCTTTAACCTGAGGTAAAAACCAAATTTTTTATTTCAACGAACGAGGTCTACTGTTCACAGAACTACTAGTATAAGGAAAACCTGGTTTAGTGTTCCGAACTATTCGGGTATTTGGTATTTCTGCGAAGTATGTACATTTTCAACGCCCTAGGTGCGTTAGCCGTTACCTTTTCCTGTCTGGCTGGAACTATATAGGTACTATACGTTTGTGAGAATTTTGATTAGTTGTTGTAATTTAGTGAAATAAGTTTTTAGAATAAATCTATTTAAAATTTTCAATTATACAGTTCAATTCTATGGTTTATTCTCTACAATTTGTTATAATTAAACTTTATTTTTGGGTAAAGCATGTAATCATTAATTCCTATTCAAAATGGGCGATAGTGAAATAGTCTAAAAAGACGTTTTCAAGCACTGTATTCCAAAAAAAATTCTTTACCCCCCCTTTCCGGATAGGAGACAGCCCCCTCCTTGAAAACCGCCTGGATCCGCCCATGAATATGTCCAATATGAGGATATGGGCAATATGATCCAAATTCAACGTTCCTAGGCCATGCGGTTTTTGAGATATAAAACAACCAATATTTATGGACTTTAGGGGTTGTTTCAACCCTTAAACGCAAAATATTTCAAAATCCTTTCTTAATGCACTTTTAGGGCTATGAGCAACATGTGTACCAAATTCGACGTTCCTAGTCCATATGGTTTTTGAGATATAAAACAACCAATATTTATAGTTTTTAGGGGTTTTTTCAACCTTTAAATACGAAATATTTCGAAATCCTTTCTTAGTGCATCTCTAGGGCATATGAGCAATATGTGAACAAATTCGACGTTCCTAGGCCATATGGTTTTTGAGATATAAAACAAACAATATTTATGGTTTTATGGGTTGTTTCAACCCTTAAACGCGAAATATATCAAAATTCTTTCTTAGTGCATCTCTAGGGCCTATGAGCAATATGTGTACCAAATTCGACGTTCCTAGGCCATAGGGTTTTTGAGATATAAAACAAACAATAGTTACGCGTTTATGGGTTGTTTCAAACCTTAAACGCAATAAATTTCAAAATCCTTTTTTAGAGCGCCTCTAGGGCCTGTGAGCAATATGAGTACCAAATTTCACATTCCTAGGAGGTATGGTTTTCGAGATACTGCGATGAGTGAGTGTGGCAGTGGTATTTCAGCTTTAAATATATATATATAGATTTGTAATATGCTTAGTAATAATTGATTATTAAAAGGAATATACGTTTATTTAATAACTAACAAAATATATGTATTCCATTTGCACCCTAAAACAAAAACCACAAATATAGCACAGTTATAATAACAAAGTAAACTATATAAAAAAAAAGGAATTATACAATAATAATAAATAATAACAAAAACACACGTATTAGAGCGAGTTTCAAGTAAATCAAATAATCATTTTGTTGTAAATATGTTTCACAAAATAAGTTGATGCATTTATTCTCAATGCATAAAACATTTTTGCTAAAATGTTAGGAAATATTGTATTTACTTATTTAAAAAGGTAGGTGATTCTTTTATCAATGGTATAGATACGTAATGGTCAAATAAAATATATTATTATTTTTGTGTAAATAATTCAATTAAATGAAAGGACAACTACTTTACTAGTTTCAATAACTAAAAATTTCATACAAAAAAATACAAAAAGTCATACGTAAAATAATATTTATGTGTTACACACATATATATATTACAACGGACAAAACTCGTTGTAGGTCTTGAGTTTAAATTTGCAATTAATTTTGTAGGTTTGAATAATATGGACTTGCCGGGAGTTAAAGCCAAATGTAGGTCACGAGATCAGCATGTATACGCGGGCGGTCTGTTATCGGGTAGAATTAAACTTTTGGACCCTGCCTGTCTGAAAAGGATTGGGAACTTATAAAAATTACTTAAAAGATTCCTACGGGAAGCCAAAATCCAAGATTTGAATAAAAAATAAAAATCTTCGGGAAAT
>JAGFPH010021096.1:0-13635 GCA_018207615.1 Philaenus spumarius | reverse complement strand
CGGAACTGGTTTTTTTTAGTAATTGTTCATCATTTGTGCCACTTTAAAGGCTCAATTGAGTTAAGAAAATTTGCGAGTAGAAAGCAAGAGTAATTTATTATTGGGAGATGTTTAATTCTCATCTCGAAATTTTCTTTGTAAGTTAATTTTGAACACTGGAATGTGTGTATTGTTTTTAGGATAAACGTAAGATTTATTGTACATTACATTTCCACTTTATTAATTACTAGGGGCTATGCCCACTGCTCGCTTCGCTCTCCATCCCCCGCGGTGACTCGCGTTGAAGCAAATGCAAACATGTTGTTTTATATAAATAGACCGTACTATTAAATTCTAAAATTCTTATTTATTTTTATTTAGGGTATAACATAGTGGTTTCTTATTTTTAAATTTCTTATCTTACTAAGGGTTTATTCTCTAGCTTTAAGGAAAGTATAACAATCAACATGTTTAGGCTATAGGGATTTTTACTACATTTAAGCAGCAAGCGATAAAATGTTAATCTATGATACTTTTTTTATGCATGTTGTAAGATATCAATGAACAAATTTTCAGCTCACAATAACTTTAAGGCTCGAATTCCTAAATTAAAAACGTCGAAGTTGGCTACAATTTCAATCTTAACCTAACCTTTCCATACCTTCACGTTTAAGCATATTTTTGTGTTATTTTCGTCAAAAAACGAAAGAGTATTTTTTCTTTTTTTCTTCTTAGAGTAAAATAGATGGTAGGTGTTGATTGCTAAGGTTTTTTGCAACTGAGTAAAAAATAAATAAAGTTTACTATTTATATCATACGTTTATGCAAACATTACAACGGTTTTTGAAAATGTGTTCGGCAATCAATATCCGCATATGCCAGTACTTCAAAAAGAAAACAAATTTTTAATTTTATTCCACTAATTAACGGAAGAAATGACTTATTCTGCAGCACATTGCAGTATTCAATATACAATACACTTAAGGTTATCCTCCGCTTAAGGAAAATATAACAATTGATTTTTATTGTTTTTGGGGTTGTTTCAACCCTTAAATCAAATATTAATTCCAGCCTATGTTACTCAAAGATAGTGTAGTTTTATTAGTAAAACTATTTTTTTCAATCGGTTCAGTAGTTCCAGAGAAAGAAATTCCCCCTACATTCAAACAAAGAAAGAAATTTTACCTCTTTATAATATTAGTATAGACTTGTATTTATTTCACTTTAAATTACTCAAAATCCATATCAGGAATATTTAGAAACAAAACTATTATAATAGAAACTTTATTATTTGTGACTATGTGTGAGCCAATTTCAGAAAATACAGAACCTATTTAAAATCACCCTTCATCTTTTGTCGATAATTTATACTGCTTTCCATAATATAAACACAATAGAAAAGTAATTTTAGTATTTTAAAATATTAAAACATACATATGTTACGGCAGGTTAGGTAAATTTTGTACATCATTTTTGGAACGATCTTTCACTGATGTATAGTTTTTACTTTTCTTATTAACATAGGCTCATCAAGTATTTTAGAAATATTAATTTTAAAAGTTAGAACATAAAAATAAACACGTCTCGCCAGAGTTTATGTACACATTTAGTGCCTATTACAACGATTATATACAGGGTGATTCAAAATTATAGTAAAACAATTTTTACTTTATTGAACGTGCAAAAACAAAGAAAAACTTCATGTAAACATAATCCCGGAAAAGCTTTGTTTTTTTACAAAATACTTAATTTATTGAGCTCAAACTACTATGTAAACCTATTTGTTGCGTAACCTTTTATTACTGTACGTAAAATCAGACAACGTTCTTCTGAATATTTTCAAAAAAGCGGACTTTTAAAAATTGTTATGTAAAATATCTAAAACACCAGTAACGTTACAAAAATAATTACCGAAGCGCAAAAAAATTACTTTGTTAATAACAAATACAACGGGTTTTTATTTTGTTTGTACCTCAAAGGACAACAGAGATATCGGCAAAAAATTAAAAATGTATTATACTTGGTGTGTAGATCTGACACAAACATGAAGATGAAAGGCTAAGTTTTTTATTCTGGTTTTTCGTACAGTGATAAACGGTTGCGCAACAAATAGGTATACAAAGTTTGAGCTCAATATCTTTTCTACTTCCAAAGATTTTGTAAAAAAAAAATGGCTGATTTTTCCGAACTTATGTTTACATGAACTTTTTCTTTACTTTTGCACGTTTAATCACGTACAAAATTGTATTACCATAATTTGTAATCACCCTGTATACCCAGCTGACTGGGGCCATCAGATTCAACTGCATAGTTAAAAGTTCCAACTGAAATAGTTTTTGTATTGTAGTTGTGTAGGAGAGCGTGACTAAATATACGGCCATTTTTGTCATATTCTGAAAGTAAAAACTTTACTGAGCCTAAAAATTTAAAAAATATTTACTGAACGCGGAAATTAATATTATAAAAATTACGGGGGAAATAAAACACCTAAAATGCAGGTTAAAGTTCAACCCTAGGCCATGATAACCACCCAGGTTTAAAAAAAAAAATAAAAAATAAAGTTCAACCATTAATGGTTATGTTTCAGTAAAAAATGAAACTAAACAGGCAACTTGTACCTAAAAGATAAAAGTAACTAACTTAAAATATAAAAGCCATAACCACTGATTTCGTCAAATCAGAACAAAGTTAAAAGTTGAATGATCATAGCGACCATTCAGCCATCTTGCAAATCACCGTTGCCAGATTACTATTAGGTAAAGCCATTCTTTTTAGGAAAGTAAGTAACGCTACCAACTTAAATGTGTTTACAAACTGTATGTTTAAGGAGACTGTAAGTTAGTTTTGGTTCAGGTTTTTTGGGTTACAATTCTGTTATAGAAAACAAAGTAGAATATTACTGTATATAAAAACTGAAACTTATATTAACTAAAGACTTTTTTCGTAACGCATACTAATTTCCTTTTTTATAGTTCTACTTCCTTTTTAAGAGTCTACATTCAGAATATAAAAAATATATATAGATAGTTAGATACGCACACTTAGATAATTACCGTCCTGATCATGTAAAATTAATTATGTTGACTAAATATAAACCGCTTAGTGAGATATGTATTTGATATAAATTAATTTTATTTAAATTGAATTAATAATTTAATTTAATTAATAAATTTGAAGAAACTGTTAAACATTCGGAACTGGATTAGGTCGCGGAAAAGTTCTAAGCCGGTTGACGAAATATCTACACTTGTCAGCTATACTTGAACATTATTAAACTAAATCATGTGCAGATTTGTGTTAAATTTTATCTAAAACAAAGGTTCAATTATTTCGTAATCAGTTGTGCCAAACGCGAGTGCCCGGGGATTGGCATGGACAGCAGTATCACAGAGGATACTTACTCTGTGGCAGTATGGGTCTTTAATAGCATTAATATAAACACAGCTATCTGGATCCATTATTTCAAGATGCACACTACTCGGACTACGGTATATAAAGTATATTATAGCCGAGATCTGCAAGAGACATCCCTGAAGACGGTAGGCCTCGACCTGCCGCCATCTTGGACGATCCGCCGTAGAGGTGAAAGTACAGAAACTCCAAAATGACGACGATTCCTATACTGTTAGCCACTAATTTTATGCTACTACAGCTCTCCTCAGTGCATGTCCTTGGGGGAGGGGGAGGATGTTTTAGTGGTCGGTATTTCTCACTAGCTTGCAAGTGAGAGGTGACTGAGGTGAGTCCTACAGTACCTCTCTGGAGAGAGGTCTGCGTAAATGCATTTCATCCTACCGGGGGAAAAAATGGAACCATCAGTTTCAAAATAGTAAAACACATAAAAAATGGCTGCCATTGTAATCCAAGCTCTTAGTTTTAACCTAGGCTATAACCTAATGGTACAACTTGGAAAATAAATTAACTAAATATATTCTGTTTGCTGATATTACATTTAATTAATTTAATTCAACGAACATTTAAGAATGCAGATCGATTATACAATTTTCAAGAAGGATTTAGTTTATTAGGCCTACCTAACTTAACCTACCAAAACCGAAATAATTAAACATGACTAAATGACCTTGTTTTCACAAATACAAATTAGAAAATAATAATACAAATTACAAAAGGTCAAGCAAAACAATGTTTAACTATAAAACTAACCTAGAATGAATTGAATTTCAATTGTTCCTTTAAAATATTCTGTAACCTAGTACATTATTTAAACACGAAAGAAGCAATTCCCGAGATGAAACCAGTTTAGGATGAAGCAACATTAAATAATTCACTTAAACATACTCAAAGGAGGAGAAAAAAGAATAGAAAAATAAAAAATAGAAAAACCTGCGACCAACCGACTCGTTCATAAACTAAACATTCTACATAGCACAGATATTGAGTAACAAATATGGCTTCCAAAATTACGTCAAGTGACTATTAAACTTTGAAATAAACATTCACAAAGTTATTTTTAATTTTAAAAATACCACAGTAGTATTTAAAACAGTACACGACTTCCTGAGCACACTTTTTAACATACAAACAAAAATAGCCATTGAAGGTATGTAAAAATATTTATGTTTCTTACAATATACATACGCACGCTACCTTCATACACTTATACACATATATTATATTATAAGTTACTCTAAGCACATTCAAACACACCGAACATTTTAAAATGTATTCTATTATTGCAAAGTAATGAAGTAAAATCTACATCTACTTGGCCATTTATCATGCTTATATATAAATATTAATTCTATTTTTACATCGCTTTATGCATTCTGACAATAGATTAAACCGAGAAATGAAAACATGTCAGTAACACAGGTCGAGTAGGTTTAGGTGTAACCATTTTTAATGATTATATAATTTTCTCATGTTGATCCTAAATGTTATACTTTCTCACTTATATATAAAAAAAAACTCGTAATACCTTATTTGTATGTTTAAGCTTCTAAGTGGTCGATTATTTAAAATAAAAAAGCCGCAGTATATTAAAATTATTCAGTATTTTACTTTTGTCTTTCCTTGATCGTTACCCCACAAATTAAATACATATTTAACAAACACAAACTATGAAGTAAACCGACTGATAACGTAAAAATCAATTAAAAAGATATATTAACAGAAATGGAGTCATCGCTGCATTCTTGATTTCATTGTCAAAATTACAATGCCTACAGCCTACTCCATAATGCTCCTAATGGTAGGTACGAATCATATATACAACAACAGTGAGTAATTCAACATAAATAAACTAATGATTTGCAAGCAACTAAGGATGAGTATACTTGCAGAAAGTCCTAACTGTTTTATTGTAAATTATGAGTAAACGTTGATTTTTTAACAATTTATTTCAAATTAATCGGCAAGACAATTTATTGATATGTAAACATTCTTTTATTAATCTGTTTGAGAACCTAGAGCCAACTACGTCACGCTGGGAATAATAATGTTGCTTGTTAATTTGCAGATTTGTACTTTACATCTGCTAGCATGTAGTGGCCGCTATAGTATAGAGAAAGTATAGTGATCGCAAAAAAAATCGACGTTGAGATTTTTGTGAAAATATCCGTTTTGGGACCCCAAAAAAGTGGTTTTTACAAAATGTCTGTCTGTATGTATGTATGTACAAAGCTAGAGCGAAAACTTTTCCATCGATTTCAAACAAATTTGCACAAAACATGTCAATTAGGCCTTTTAAATGCACAAAAAACGGTTTTGAAAATAGATGCAAAAAACCCCCCAAAAAATCAGTTATTATTGTTTTATAAAAAAACGGCTATAACGATTTTGATAAAATTTGGCTTATTTGTAGCCTTTAATGTACCCTACCATATGCAAAAAACCGCATCTTTCTAAAAATTCTCGTTTAGCTAATAATAATAATAACTGATTTTTGGGGGTTTTTGGCCATAAAGGGCGTTGTTTTTCAAAAATTTTCAAAACATTTTTTCGTGCATCTGTACAAGCCTAATTGACATGTTTGGTGCAAATTTGTTCGAAATCGATCGAATAGTTTTCTCTCTAGATAATAATAATTAATATTTATTAATTAATCTCATACTTTAATAAATCACCTCTCCTACCCCACCTACAATTATGAAGTCACAGTGAATCTGTATAATAATTTAAATATGTTAGTGAGAAGTATGTGCCAGTTCCTGGTACCGTTTATTTCTCTGGTTTACTTTCTATCCCCGACTCCCAAGTTTTCCTGGTGTCTCTGCGATAAGATATTCCGACAGTTTAACAACTATCGAGTAATTAATATTTAATTGTGAATTTTACTAATATTTCATTAAATGCAGTCGGGTTAAATGATTTATGGTGTCCTGATCTCAATCTGTTTCAAATTTATATACCTTGAACATTGGAAGTACCCTATTAATTTCAGTTATAATGGCGTGTGGCATGACGTGTTGACAAATGGCGGTCCTATATTTATGTCAAATAATGTGCCCGTTATTTATACAAAATGCAACCCCTAGGCACTAATGGCATAGAAGAATTAATAGAAAATTAATGATACACATATCCTTCTTGTGGTTGTATTGAACATTTTAAATAATTTCAAAGCACGCACGTTTGTTGATGGTTTTCTTTGATAGAAAACTGTTACAACTTTAATATTAATTAAGTTTACTAAGATTTTAAAAATTAGTTCAGAGTATATTAATTAACTATCGTATATATACATGGTATTCAAACATAGCACTTTTTCTGTTGTATGTACTTACCTTGGATCAAGAAGTGGAATAACACACAGAAAACTCAACGTCAATATTCGAATGCGATCCTTCGACAATGTAGCTGTAGCGTATTGGATTGCCTACCATTTTAACAACTCAGCCATCACCACTTCTCTCAAATACTTAGAAACTATCAATAATTTTGTAATAATATCGTCTATGAATTAGCCAGATGGACCAACAAATTCCACTCTCATGTAGGCCTACCGGTTATCACTCAGTAATTGAGTGTGCTGCTACTGTCATCTTAGAAATGATAGATTTTACACCAAAATTTAATTAGGGATCCGTAATTGGTATGAGCAATAAAACCCATTTTTTGGTTTTAAAAAAGCAGCAGTCTTACAACTTTAAAATGTCTTACATATACCAGTAATGTTTATTCGGATAATGAATTTTACACATAATTTTTAGACTATTTTATCCTTAGCATTTTATTTGGTAAACGAACCCGTTTTTGTGTAAATTGGACTTGCAATTTGGATTTTTCGATTTTTGTAAAGCTCTAGTTACACATGTTCTAGCCCGTGGGTAAGCCTACTAGCTAAAAATATACTTCCCATTCAAGATGCTTGAAATTACATGTTTATCACCATAAAAATCACCATAAAATTACAAATTAAAAACATAACACTAATATTTTAATGGCCGGTCGTTTTAATAGATTTGTTTTGTAAAAATGTGTACTTTTTACTTTCTCCCCCTAAACCATAGTATATGGAGAAAGTATTGTATTCGTCAAAATTTTCGAGTTTGAGTTTTTGGTGGAAATATCCGTTTTGGGTCCCCCTGAACCTAAAAAAGTGGTTTTCGGAGTGATGTCTGTGTGTGTGTCTGTATGTGTGTCTGTGTGTCTGTGTGGATGTTATCAGACCTAGAGCCTAAACAAGTCGTTCGATTTTGATGAAATTTGGTATGGAGGTACTAATCCACGGTATCTCCAGGCGTTTTTTTCATTCTTGTGAATTTTTTATTTTTAAGGGTAATTTTTCCATAAAAACCCATAAAATAACGGAAAATTAACTTTTCTCAAAAACGGCTCTAACGATTTTGATTAAAATTTTATAGTTTATTAGGGACCTAAAGTACTATAAACTGCAAAATTTTAATCAAAATCGTTCGAGCCGTTTTTGAGAAAAGTTGATTTTTCCATTATTTTATGGATTTTTATGGGAAAATGACTGTTAAAAATAAAAGAATCACAACAAATTGGTAATAGTATTTTTTTATTAAGTTTCTATAATGAGGGAGAAAGTATGTGTCAGTTTCCTGATACCGTTTATTACTTTATTATTGTCATGGTAACAAGTCATTTCAATCAACATTTAAATGGGAATAATTTTTTAGCTTCTACCCCTAAAGTAGCTAAGTACTTTAGTCAAACACATAAAGATACAAATTTCAAGTCCAATGTATACGAAAACGGTTAAACGGTAAAAGAAATGTAAAGAATAAAAATGTATTGACATTTTGTGTAAAATCCATAAACGGAACAAAAAATGAATTGCCTATAAAATGGGTTTTCTATAAGACATTTTAAGTTAGCCGCCATATTGGGTAACATCGACTCGGCATTTTTCAAAATAAAGCAATAAAAACCTTATTTTTTCTGGTTAAATCAGACATTGAATAAACCGTTAAAGATAAACCAAAACATAAATGTCAGTAATGAAAAAATGTACATTATATTTCGATCAAATTACGGGTTTCTTACAATAATCTTTTGAGTTAGACAGTTTTATCGCATCGGCTGACCAAACCATTAACTTACATCTATTCGCTTGTCTACACTAGTCGCGTACTATAGTCCTGATTTTAATGACTGAAGTGTCCAATTAAACAATTTGCATATTATCCTTTCACATGTTTATTTTGTAATTACTGCATTTGTCATAAAATGCCTGCTATGGATAATAACTATCATGTATCCGTGATGGCAACCAAAAACATTATTTATAACAGCCGTTATAACTTCGTCATTCTGTTTGAGAATAACAGCTGTTTTAATTATTTGTGTGTTAACATTATATGGCTCCTTTTACGCATACGTTTTGTGCTGCTCGTCGCTCAGTGGAGCATAACTTCGAAAACTGTTTAAAAATAAATTTGTTTTTTTACTCCCACCTGACTAGGAGTTGATCAACATCAATATGTTAGGTGATCAGAACCCAAGTTTCAGATGACGGAAACAAAATTTAATGCTTTAGCGTTAGTATCTTTGAAAAAGTTGAAAGTGATAACCTAAATGAATCCACAAAACAAATGCACATGTTTTGTGCACTGATTTTTTTCATGTAAAAGTTATTTTTTGTGTTAAAATTAGTATTAGAAGTTAGAAAAATGGTTGCAAGTAGATATAATCAGTTTCCATGCAATTGGGTGCGTACCAATAATACAGTTTTATAGAAAGTAATTTCAGTTCAAATCATTGCACCTTTTTTGCCTCTTATAGACTCTTTGAAAATTACGGTAAATATTCAACAAGGGTCTGTAGAGAATGTTTATACAACATTTAGCGCTGAGAATACCTGCGAACTTTGAACCAAGGTTCAGATATATTGGACGAATCCCAACTTTTATGTTTTCCAAATCAAGTCGAAGTATGGAGTACCGTAAGGGAGTTGATTTCTCCCTCTAAGGGGCATTGTTGTTTCAAACATGAAACGACTTGTCTGTTTGCATTTGACAAGACTAAGTTATATTTAGTTTAGTGAAGAGTGTTTAGTCCCTACGAAAGAAAATATAAAAATTAAACACCGTGACTTAGTTGAAGACTAAAGTCAAAAGACCAAGGAGTTGATTGGTTGGTAGACTATATGTATCTAAAAAGTTCCGGATAAAAAGTGAATATTCACATTTAATTAAAAGCAATTAGAAAGAGAAATAAATTTAATACAAAATGGGGTGAGGGTACCAGGAGTAAAACTGTATTTTTGAAGAAAAATTCATTGTCTAGACTACTGCTATTTGAATTGACTTCTACCTAAACTCGAATCATTGCCTGATGAACCAGGTTCTATAAAAATAGTATAGAGGTCCAAAACAAGTTTGCTAGCCCCAGCGAAAACTAAAAAAAGCCCATAAATGAGAAATATATAATAATTGAAGGACTAGCACATGCGCTCCAGATTCAGCGCAATTTCACATGAGCAATTTGAGTGATTCAAGAAAGAAACCAATTGCAGATACAGATAGTGCCAAGTAGCGTGAAGCGTCACTTGAGCATGCGCTGTAACGTCTTACCCTCTCCTACTCGACTGTGAGCCTTCAGTACAGTCACTACCAAAAAGTGTTGATATACAATCAACACGTCTACATAGCAGACATGAATTAGGTAGGGCAGGCGGCTCTGACTGTACTCCGCCGCGAGAGGGGAAATGTGGTGGGAGCCGGCGTTGGAGACTTGCACAACCCCTCTTCGCGCTCCATCCTAATTGGCGCTATCTGTACCATTAAACATTTGTTGGAAGATGCTCCCACAGAAGAAGACAGTGAACCAATCAACTCTCATAATATATTTTGGTGTAGGGCTAATGAGAAGTCAGTATGAAAGGATTCGTTCTTTACTAAATGTTGTTTCCACACCTATCATAAACTCCAAGAGCCAAACGACATTGTTATCCAACATTTTCAGTATCTGAAGAACCAGCTAGAATTCAGCTTCATAGTCTTGTAAACATTACCGCACGAAGACTGTTTGCTGGGCTGGCATTTTAGGGATAAATTACCAACTTCTACTGATCTGATTTCGTATTGGAAGTGGGTGGGGTTGTGGCGGAGCATCTAGTCAAAGTGGTTACAAACAAGCTTTCAGTGATGGACACATTTCAGATGAAATGTATTTATAATTTCATCAGTGCCATTTCAGCTGACTCATTTCGCTGAAAAGTCACTCCAATGTTGGGTTAATCCTCGCCAGTCCTCGTGCTTTTCTGTCACAAAAGATATCAAGTTGGATGTGAATTAGTGGTAGATTTTTTTAATGAAATTAAGAATTAATATTAGCTTATAGTTACAAACTTTTATGACTTTAAATACTTTAATTTATTTATAGCTAGTTTCCGATATATTTTCTACCTCGTTACTTTGTTCCTCTATTATTTACTTAGCCATACAAATCACTTTTTCACTATTAGTTTACTGGAGAGAATTATGTTTGTTATAAAATTGAATTTTATAGGTTTTCCTGGGAGTGCAAAGCCCTAGAATTATAATATAGTTATTTTTCAGATATTTTTTCGTGCATTCATACAGACCTAATTGACGTGTTAGGTGCAAACTTGTTCGAAATCGATCGAATAGTTTTCTCTCTAGCTAATAATATTTATTAGTTAATCTCCTACTTTAATATCACCTCTCCTACCCCACCTACAATTATGAAGTCACAGTGAATCTGTTTAATAATTTAAATATGTTTGTGAGAAAGTATGTGCCAGTTCCTGGTACCGTTTATTTGGCTGGTTTGCCTACTGGTGCGTCGCCCGGGTGAAAATTGACGCCACTACTCTCTGCGTTCGACGCTCTTGCACTTCCCATTGTGTTTGTCTTTTTGTAGGCGGCGTCGAGCTGCACAAAACGCGTGCATAAAAGAAGCCTAAATCCAATTGTGCTTAATTTCTGTGTGCGGATTCACGTAGTCTTGTGATTGATTGCTTAGATACAGCAACGCTAAACCGATTTAAAACACAAAAATATCTTCTTTTTTTATTTGTTTGCTAATTTTTAACGGCTATTCAAATTTATGTGTTGTGTTATTTTATGTTTGCAGTGCTGATTCACGTTGTGCTGTCATTGATTGCTTACATGTCCCAACCCGTTTTATAAGGCCTATTGTAAATTCGTGACAGTGGCCTAAAATTTGTATCTCGCAAAAGTTATCCATCTAACTGTGCATATAGTGCTTGCTTTATTTGTGATTTGTTGCTTAAATATCACAAGTGTTAAAGATTTATAAGGCCTACTGTAAATTCGTGACAGTGGGTTCTAAAATTTGTATCTCGCAAAAGTTATCCATCTAACTGTGCATATAGTGCTTGCTTTATTTGTGATTTGTTGTTTAAATATCACAAGTGTTAAAGATTTATAAGGCCTACTGTGAATTCGTGACAGTGGGTTCTGAAATTTGTATCTCGCAAAAATTATCGACCTAACTGTGCATAGGCCTATAGTGCTTGCTTTATTTGTGATTTGTTGCTTAAATATCACAGATTCATATTGCTTATTGTTAATGTGTAGGAGTTTAGATATTCTAAGTTTTGCATAGTACACAAAAATGCCTGCCTTGGTAAAATCGCTTAGAAACTGTCGAAAATTTACTGGTGGCCGACAAATTGCTAATGACAAAAATTTAAGTTCACTAAATTGTGAAATAAAGTTTAAACTTTTTGATGCCAACATGAACCTTAAACCTCGACATTATTTAAGCATATTATATTACAGTTTTTTTTGTTTTTCATTGTGAATACGTCACAAAGTGAGCGTAAGGACAAATATTTCCCAGGCCTATCACGACTAAAAAAAATCTCTTAGTATGCACCCTTACAGTTTTAGAAATAAGCGCCTTAGAAGAGCATTCTGGTGTTTTCTCATTCAAAACTGTAAAATTCTTAACTGGAAACGACCATACGATACTAAACTATTAAAAACTATCTATAAAAAATGTCCACGACAGCATATAACCATAGCCCGACGGAAACGTTGCAGCGGACCTGAGCAAACTATAAAAGCCTCTAAAATCCCCGCCAAACATTTTTCAATCACATCTGTGGGTATTTCATAATCAGACTAATAGTTTTCAGGAGGTATAAGCGAAAGTACTTGCATCCCGACTTCCCTTAAATATACGCACTAGGGGAGGCCTTGCTTGCGTCGCACGCCAATTCCCTCCCGTCCTCCACCTATATATTATAATTTCTTTTTAATAAAGGTGTAGGATTAATCACAACCTTAAACTATCCTGATAAATAATATTTAAACAAATTATTAAGTTTACGTCTTTGCAGCAGGTGTAAAAAGGTTTAGAAGACATGTTGATTCCTAATCAAAAATCTAACCCAAAAATTAGAATAAATAATTTCAAGTGCGAATTCAGCTGTTAGTAAAAATGCTACTGAGAAATAGCCTACATGCTATTAGGTCAGCTGATTTTTGCACCAACAATAAAAATCTTCCATCAGCGGACAAATCTACAAAATCTAAAAAAAATTAAACAATATTCTTTGGTTTTGTAAAAGAATAAAATTAACACTTTCTCACAAAATATGTTTAATAGTCGAACGCGTTTCGATGTCCAAGTCATCATCATCAGTGAGTTATACATACTAAACTGTCTGTATCATAACTTACAAGGTTTTACTTAAACGTGATTATGAATTCGTTATCGAAACACGTTTCACCATTAAACTTTTTTGTGAGCAACTGTGTTTATTTTATTATTTCTCTATTGGTTTATTTTCTCATAAGACGAGTTAAAGTTTAAATTTTATGACAAAAATACACCTTTCTAAACTGTCAGACCTTGTTTTTTAAATTATTTACAAATTTCTGTACATTCCCCTTGGTACCATACCCGTTTGATTGATATACAATACATAGAGAGCACGGATTTAATGTAATTTTACTTACTAGATCTAATTATATTTGTCATCTAAATAGACAAAAATGATACGTTTTGTAAATATATCCGAACATTCGTTTATATAATCACATATTGTTTAAATATTTTGTTTGATTTATAAATAATCTGAATAAAATGATTTTGTTTAACAATTTGATTTTCTAGAACATGTTACATAGTTTTTTTTTTTTTTTTTTTATTTCTAATCTGGTGTTACAACACATATACGGACTTCATTTTGATTTCGGTAAATCTGAAACTACTTTTATTCAGCGTTTATTA
>JAGFPH010021095.1:0-13636 GCA_018207615.1 Philaenus spumarius | reverse complement strand
CCTTATTTTACTGGTGGTCACCACCTTCTTTCACTGGTGGTTACCTCCTTATTTTACTGGTGGTCACCACCTTCTTTCACTGGTGGTTACCACCTTATTTTATTGGTGGTTATCACCTTCATTAACTAGTGGTCACCATCTTATTTCTTTGGTGGTTACCACCTTCTTTCACTGGCGGTTACCACCTTCTTTCACTGATGGTCACCACCTTCTTTCAGTGGTGGTAACTACCTTCTTTCACTGCTAGTCAACACCTTCTTTCACTGGTGGTCACCACCTTCTTTCACTGGTAGTTACCACCTTATTGTACTGGTGGTCACCACCTTCTTTCACCGGTGGTTACCATCTTCTTTTACTGGTGATCACCACGTTCTTTCACTGGCGGTTACCACCTTCTTTCACTAGTGGTCACCACCTTCTTTCACTGGTGGTCACCACCTTCTTTCACTAGTGGTCACCACCTTCTTTCACTAGTGGTCACCACCCTCTTTCACTGGTGGTCACCACCTTCTTTCACTAATGGTCACCACCTTATTTTACTGGTGGTCACCACTTATAAGGTAAGTGGTTGATTACCACTTATTTTACTGGTAATCAACATCTTCTTTTACTTGGGGTCATCCCCTTCTTTCACTGGTGGTCACCACTTTCTTTCACTGGTGATGAACACCTTATTTCACTGGTGGTCATCACCTTCTTTTACTCGTGGTCAATACCATCTTTCACTAGTTTTCAATACCGTATTTCACTGGTAGTCAACACCGTCTTTTACTGGTGGTCACCAGCTTCTTTCATTGGTGTAACTAACTTCTTTCACTGGTGATCAACACCTTCTTTCACTAGTGGTCACCACATATTTATAATAATTAATTGTCCATGCTAAGAGAGTGAAACGTCACTTTTAAACGAGAAGTAAAATGTGAAAGAACATCGTAGAGATAAAACTGTACGTGTTATTATATTGTATGAGTTTTATTATTACTTTGCTATGCATAACATTCACTTTAAAGCTAATCTTTTCATATCGGTGGCACCTTAACTTGTTTTTCTTTACCAATTACCTTTGACGTACAGAAAGAATACAAAGACCACTTCATTAAAAATAATTCCACCACGCAGCTGAACCACTGACGTGAGTTGAGCAAATTCCAAAATTAAGTTTATAGGCCTATGTTTTAGGGTTTCAACCAACATTTTGGGAAATAGGTCTAATTCACGACGGTGCTGAATTACTGCAAAATGGTTCGCACGCCATTCCGCATATTGGGATTATCTTCAATACACAATGCTTCGCACGCCAACCCCCGTATTGGGAGTATCTCCAATACACAATGCATTGCGTGCTTCGCACGCCATTCCGGATATTGGGAGTATCTTCAACACAAAAAGCATTGCGTGCTTCGCACGCCAACCCCTGTATTGGGGGTATTTTCAATAGACAATACGTTGCGTCCTTCGCACGCCAACCCTACGGTAGAATCCACCACATGGCTTTGGACCGTGTGCTTCTATGGTATTTTACGTTTTCATCGATTTTGGGGGAACCAAGCGAGATATAAGGTCTCGTAAAAAGACAAAATGTGCAGAATAACATCCTGCATTTATATTTGTAGAAAAACTCTACAAACAAATTCATTCTCGTAGGAAAAATCTCCGAAAATAGCTACTTCCGGTGAAAAAACGTGCTTCCGATTGTTGGATTTTTTTGGCCAACGAACTCGTCCGAGCGACGTAGACAACCAACATGTGTACCAAATTTGGACCAAATCGGACTTAAAGTGCGGCCGCTAGAGTGCGAACACATATAACATGTATATGATTTTTAATGACCCCTCAAATTCAAATGGAAATTCGCTAAAAAAGTAAACTCTCTTGATCACAGTATTAGATAACGGTTTTAGAGTTATGTAAAATTAAACATTTTAAATGGCCCGGTAATTTTAAAATATACAAGAGAACGTTTTGGTGTTTCGTGTACCTTTGTAGAAGGACACATAAGAAAGTATACTACTAGAGGGCACCTCCCTCTGTTCGCTTCGCTCACCAATCCTCATTAATCGAGCCGATGCAAATGCAAACAGATTATTACATACTCTGATATTTTCACGGAAATTAAGATAGCTTAGGACGGACGCACCTTGATTGAGGTGTGGTAGTGGTTACCTGGATCCTGACGCGTGCGCAGTAGTTCCACAGTTTCGATTAGTAGAGGCACTTAAATCGGGGTCGGTTGTTGCTCAATGCATTACCTACTTCCAAAGAAAGTTTTTTGGTAAAGAAAAACAAAATGGCAGGTTCTCGCTTTTTAGCGAATTTCCATAGGAAAAACGAGCTATTGCAGTGGCCCTTATGGTAAGACCCAAGGTCGGGAGTAGCAAATGAGCACCGATCATGGTCCCCAGAACACGTTTTGGGGTGTCGTTAAAACGTATACATATAACCACTTTTTTAGGTTCAGGGGGGCCCAAAACCGATATTTCCATAAAAAACTCAAACTCGAAAATTTTGACGAATACAATACTTTCTCCATATACTATGGTATAGGGGAAGAAAGTAAAAACACTTAAAATTTATTATTAGCGAATTTTAATAGGAAAAATTAGCTAGTAGCAAATAAGCGCCAATCATGGTCCCCAGAACACGTTTTGGGGTGTCATTAAAAATCATATATATGTGTTCGCACTCTAGCGGCCGCATTTTAAGCCCGATTTGGTTCAAATTCGGTACACAGGTTGGTTGTCTACGTCGCTCGGACGAGTTCGTTAGCCGAAAAAATCCAACAATCGGAAGCACGTTTTTTGACAGGAAGTAACTATTTTTCGTGAATTTTTCCTACGAGAATGAATTTTTTGTTGAGTTTTGTCTACTAATGTAAATTAATGTAGGATGTTATTCTGCACATTTTGTTTTTTTTACGCGACCTTATAGCACGTTTGGTTCGCCCAAAATCGATCAAAACGTAAAATACCATAGAAGTACCCGGTTCAAAGCCATGTGGTGGATGCTACCGTAGGGTCGGCGTGCGAAGCACGCAATGCTGTTTGCATTAAAAGATACTCCCAATACGAGGGTAGGCGTGCGAAGCACGCAATGTTTTGTGTGTTGAAGATAATCCCAATATGCGGAATGGCGTGCGAACCATTTTGCAGCTATTCAGCACCGTCGTGAACAGACCTATTTCCCAAACTGTCGGTTGAAAGCCTAAAACATAGGCCTATAAACTAAATTTTGGAAATTTGCTCAACTCACGTCAGCGGTTCAGTTGCGTGGTCGAATTATTATCTTATTTCGACCTAAAGAACTGTCCTACGAAATGGTTCTAGAAAGTTCTAATACACCCTGAATGTTTTAAGGAGGATTTACTACTTAGCTTTTACTAAAATTCATAAAATTTCCCTAAGAATCGTAATTCACACAGGTTACGCAAATCTCTCGTCCGGCCGTTTTCAAATTGTAAAATACCGGACGATCGTGGATTTACTGTGTCAAAATAAGGCGTTGCACACGTACCAAGTAGCTGTGTCAGAATTTGCGTAAATCAACGTAGTTAAATGGAGTCGTACAGCGATGAATGAAAGCCGTGAAGGCGGGCAAGACAAAGATACCATCTTGTTTATGATTATTGCTCTAAGTTTGAACCTGCAGTTTTCCCATCGCGTAACAATGTCCGTTGCGCAACCACAATACTGTGCCGTGTAACTGCCCGCCCACTAAACACTGCGTTGTAAACTGCATTAATATTGTTGCGTGTTGCGAGCAATTAGCAAAAGTACTTTCATTAAACGGTACCAGCGTTATTAACACCTGAACCGGTGAAAGTTGTTTCAATTAATTTTAGTTGTGTTATTCAAATTTGTTGAACTTGCGATTGGTATTGTTGATCGAGCAGTCGACTTGGGTACTTTTTAAAGGTATGATTAAAGTTTATCTAAATTTGGATTCATTTAATTTAATTTGTATACGAAGGGCTCCACCCCTGCTCGCTTCCCTCGCCTCCGTGGTGGATGAAAAATTATCATGTGGTAATTTAAAAATTGTAAACAATAACAGATCACCAACAGCTAACTGTAGATGTTGAAATGAAATGTTCCCGTTGTGAAAAAAACAACATTTTATTTCAAAATTCCTTTTAGAAAGTAATGGAAAGTTTGATATTAATTTAAAATTTATACAGGGTGTTCCCAAATTATGTTTCCAGACTTCCACAAATTGTTCGTTTGGTCGAAACAAGAACAAAACTTCCAATAAACATAGGTCCTAAAACGCTTAGTTTTCCAGATATCCGCCATTTTGTTTTTTGTACAAAATAATTCATATCTAGAGAAAAGTTTGACTGATTGAGTTCAAACTTAGCATGAAGTTTAACCTAACAGTGATATACCTCATGAAAAATAAACGATTAAATCCAATCATGCGTTTCAAAATGGCGGCCGTTTGAAAATTTCAAACCTAAATTACTCCAAAACCGTACATTTTAACGAAAAATGTCGAGACACCTTTTTTGTAGCCCTTTTCATTCCCTATCGTATGGTGTAACTGTCAAAACAATCGGATGAAGGATAACAGCTAAGTAAAAGGTAATGACAACAAATGTCCATACAATATTGTCGTATTACTGTGTTGGTATAGGATGCCGGGTTGAACAAACCAATTAGTACACATAACTTAACTGTTATCCTTCATCTGATTGTTTTGACAGTTACACCACCCGATAGGGAATCAAAAGTTCTACAAAAAAGATGTCTTGACAATTTTCGTTAAAATGTACGGTTTTGGAGTAAGTTAGGTTTGAAATTTTCAACCAGCCGCCATTTTGAAACGCATGATTGGGTTTAATCGTTTATTTTTCTTTAGGTATATCACTGTTAGGTTAAACTTCATGCCAAGTTTGAACTCAATCAGTCAAACCGTTCTCTAGATATGAATTATTTTGTACAAAAAACAAAATGGCGGATATCTAGGAAACTAAGCGTTTTAGGACCTATGTTTATTGGAAGTTTTGTTCTTGTTTTGACCAAAGGAACAATTTGTGGAAGTCTGGAAACATAATTTGGGAACACCCTGTAAATGCCATGCGAACAATTGGTAAAGGCCAGAATGCCGGAAATGTACTGTGCTCTTTACTCGACCTGCCTTCTCCAGTGCAGAAATGTGAGGCCCACAACAAATAAGGAAATACCTTTAGCTGTAGAAAAATGTGCTCAGGATAGTTTGATAAGAGCTACAACTGAAGCAATTTATGAAAATAATGACTGTACTGATCCTGCAGTTGGCATAGATGGTACATGACAAAAGCGTGGACACACTTCTCTGAATGGTGTTGTTAGCGTCACAAGTGTGGATACTGGGAAAGTTTTGGATGTAGCAGTAATGCCCAAATATTGCCAGGTAGATGCCACTTGGAATACTAACAAAGAGCACATTTGTACAAAATATTATGACGGATCAAGTGGCGGGATGGAGGTAGCCGGAGCTGTGCAAGTTTTTCGGAGTTCGGTTGTTCGTGTAAAATATTTAAAATACCTAGGTGATGGCGAAAGCAAAGGTTTTCACAAAGTAATTGATGATAAGCCATATGGTGATGGTGTAAAAATTGAGTGTATGGAACAAGCAGAAGAGAATTTGTACTTGGATGAGAACGTTAAAAAAAGAAATGAAATGAACAAAATTAGAAGTTGGTAAAGTCCTAGGAGGGAAAATTAGGCTAACAGATGCTGAAATAGATAAACTGCAAAACTATTATGGGTTAGCTATAAGAAGATGAGTGAATAGTGTACATGAAATGAAAAGAAATATTTGGGCAACATTCTTTCACAGACCCTCCACTGATGAAAACCCACAACATGAATTATGCCCTAAGGGTGGAGATTCATGGTGCACTTATAACAAGGCTCAACAATTTAAACTTCCTCACAAACATAAATCTGGCAAAAGAAGTTGTTCTAGCAACTAAAAAAAATTTACAGAGACTTATCAAACCCAGAACTTTAAAAAAAGTGTTTGCATGGTCGAACTCAAAATCCGAATGAAAGTTTCAACAATTGTTATTTGGTCCGAAATCTCAAAAACTACTTTTGTGAGATTTAACACTTTAAATGTAGGTGTATACAACAGTGTCTTAAGTTTTAATGATGGATATTTTAGTAAATTAGCTGTGTGTAAGGAGTTGGAAGTAGGAATATGCAAACGAAGCTGCGATGCGTTACGAACATTCGATGTTACTCGGTTAAAAACTCTGAAAATGCAGCAAAGGAAATGACAAGAGAAGCTAGGCAAAAGAGAAGATTCAAGAGGAAGCTCCTAGAAGACAAGAATGAAGAAAAGGAATATGGTGCAGGACTTTTTTAAATCTACATGATAAGTTAACAAACTTTAACGCTTGTTTTCCGAAAAACTACTTTTTTTAAACAAAAATACAGTTTTCTCAGAAACTATTTGAGATGTTTCTTTGAAATTTCTCATGCATGTACTTTATTGCAATATACATCTACTGTAGAAAAGTGATGACCATAGGCCTGGTGTATTTCAATTAGGTGATATAGTTGTAAAAATGGGGGGAAATTTGAAAATTGTTAACTATATTTAAAACAAACTGTATTTTAAGAAAAATTTGGTTCAGGATAATGATTATCCTACCAAGTGTTCATTAGGGCCATAAAATAAGCTGACAAATTTTAATTGTCTAGTGCTTATCATTTCAGAATAAACATCTACCTATTTTAACTTAGGAGCCTCCCGGTCCCCTTAAACGTTTACGGCCTAAGTAAAACCCAGTTTCTTTATCCGAAACTCTCGATTAGTAAATAAATCTTGCAATCCATTTCCACAAAATTAGTCCACAAAATATTGGCAGTAAAAATACCCACCGCGTACCAACTAAAAGCGTCAACAGGTGGCCGTCATTGCAACCATTAAAGTGAAATAAGAACCCATAAATTATACAGTCCCGTCAATTGCTGGCGATCAAAAATCAATCGCACCCAAAGTACCTGCAGTGCCTTGTATTTGTATTTTAAAATGGATCACCTACACGGGAGCCCACGTACGCTCGCCGGCTCTTCTTTGATTGAGACGAAGCGAGATCGCGTGTTACATCCACACCTCTATATCTCCGCCTACGCGGGGACCCGTCGTTAATGAGCCAATAGAAATTGTCCGGAGAATATCAATACGTCTGTCATTTGTTTTTAATTACGTCAAAATATCCGTCGCTTGCAGCGCGATTTCTTGTTGGCTCCTAATTGAAATTTCGTTCCGTTTGAATTCGTCCGTTCCATGGCAGTAAATTGCTGGGTGATTTTCGCAGTACGTTCTTGTTGGTTTTAACGGGAAAGTAAATGTATAAGACTTTCAACTGTATGTTAAAAATCTTCATATATAGGGTGACGCAAAAGTTCCGCGACCCCTTCGTAATTTTAAACCAGTTCCAAACTTTCTGGAAGTTATATTGGGAAAATTCTACACCGTTTAGGGGTAGCAAGTCGAACATTTTTAATAGTAATCCTTATTGTGTGATATCTCGTTTTAAATCCGTCGTTGATATGAGAAAATTGATTGCAATGTAAACCCCTCTCCAATAGCCTACCCCAATCCAAAATGGCGGAGCCAAGAAGTTCAGATTTTCCGATTTTTCTACGTATTGTATTCTACGTACAATTAGATGTATATTAATTTTAAGATACAGAAACTTACCCAATTTTTTTAATCTATATTAATTATGATTTAGAAAAAAATAACTCTTGAGAATTTTTTGTCACATTCTTATTAGGTTAAGGAGGTTGGGCAGTTGCAAGTCAAAAATTTTAAGTAGTAACCCTTATTGTGTGATACCTCATTTTAAGGGGCCGCTACCCTGTCCGCCATATTGAATCTGATTCCCATAAGAGCAATGCTGCAGAATAAGTCATTTTTTTCCCGTTAATTCGTGGAATAGATTTAAAAATTTGGTTTCATTTTGAAGTGCTGTCATATGCGGATGTTGTTTGCCGAATACATTTTCAAAAACCGTTTTATTGTTTTCATAAACGTATGGTGTGAATAGAAAAAAATAGTAAACTTTATAAATTTTTTACTCAGTTGCAAAAAGAGATGTTGCAAAAAACCTTAGCAATCAACACCCACAATCTATTTTACTTTAAGGAAAAAAAATACAGCTTTCGTTTCTTGACAAAAACAACACAAAAATATGCTTAATAGTGAAGGTATGTTATGGTTATTAGCGAATTTCCATAGGAAAAATGAGCTATTGATGGTGAGACCCAAGGTCGGGAGTAGCAAATGAGCACCAATCATGGTCCCCAGAACACGTTTTGGGGTGTCATTAAAATTCATATATATATATGTATATGTGTTCACACTCTAGCGGCCGCATTTTAAGTCCGATTTGGTTCAAATTTGGTACACGTGTTGGTTGTCTATGTCGCTCGGACGAGTTCGTTAGCCAAAAAAATCCAACAACCGGAAGTACGTTTTTTGACAGGAAGTAACTATTTTTTGAGATTTGTACTAAGAGAATGAAATTATTTTAGAGTTTTTTTCTAAAAATATAAATGTAGGATGTTATTCTGCACATTTTGTTTTTTTACGCGACCTTATAGCTCGCTTGGTTCCCCCAAAATCGACCAAAACGTAAAATACCATACAAGTATCCCCGGTTCGAAACCAAGTGGTGCAAACTCGCGAGGCCACTAGGCGCAAAAAAATTCTACTAATATATTGCGTACACAGACAGCTGTTCAACGCCTTCGTGAGTAGACCTATCTCCCAAAATTGTTGGTTGAAATCCTAAAACACAGGCCTATAAACTTAATTTTGGAAATTTGCTGAACTCACGTCAGCGGTTCAGCTGCGTGGTCGAATTATTTAACATTGAAATTGGTAGCCAACTTCGCCGTTTTGAATTTAGGGAGCCGAGCCTTAAAGCCTTCGTTGAGACGAGACAATAATGAATGAAGGTTAAAAAATTGTGCAATGTTTCCACTTAGGTCTCACTATAAGAGTGACTGAAATGGTCCATCTTTCCCATGGAAATTCGCTGGCTGATAACTTGGACAACTGTTCATTGGGCTTTAGATTTAACTATTGTCTTTAGATGCATCTATCAAGGTCTTTCAAGTTGTAATGCCTAATTCCAGAGTTTTTGATAGTAGGAATCTTGATTGTGTCCCAAATTAATGATTTTAAAACCCCTTCGATTCGCTCACCAACACCCGCGTAGTCCAGTCAAATTGTGCTTAAAAGAACCCCTGGCGGGAAAGTTTTGGGGTAGTTTTGATTTCTTCCTTTCTATATGTATTTTGGGGTGCTGAATCCGAATCTGAGGTTTTCCTACAAAATTTCGTGACGCAACATTGACAAAAATGCAAAAACATGTAAAAAAACTCGTGTTTTGGCGGTTTTTTTGCTTATAAGTCGAAAATATCAACTTTTCGTAAATAACCTTCCTATTCAAAAAGAATGTACATAAAATTTACTACAAATTACATCTTTTAGGTTTTTTTCTCCGACGAACCGTTCGGGCTCAAGCGCCAGTTGAAAATTAGCGTATTTCGGCTGGCTCCGCAGAAACCCACTTTTCCACTCCAAAGCTCTAACTTATTATTTAAGGCTGTAATTTAGTGAATTCTTCCTACTTTTTAGTTGAATACAATGTGACTGGTTCAATTATTATGTCATCTAAAGTAATAAAACAATATAATATAAACTAAAAAACTAATTTAATATACCACGTTTTTAAAACAGAATAAATCTGTATAAATCTGCACGGCTAGGAGAAATTATTGTATACTTTTTAGTTGGTTTAAAAAAATTTGGTATATTAAATTATTTTAAATTCAGTAATATTTTCAGATTTTTAGTCCTCAGATGTGAGTTATATTTAAAATATCTTTAGCTCATTGAGAACTTAGTTTAAAATGGAATAGACAAACAAACAGACAGACAGACAAAAATGCAAAGTAAAATTGCATTGACATCCAGTTCGAGTTATGTTTAAAATTTCTTTTTCATCGGGAAGTTGGTTTAAAATCGGTTGTACTGAACAAACAAGAAAGCAAGTTAATAAAAACGTGGTAATAAAGGAAAAGGAAAAGTGCCTCAAACACTCTACAATCCTCATCTTGCCGTCAACAAAACCCATTCAGACCATATATTGTTCCTGCACGCGATGAGTTTTTGTGACACCACTTCTGCTTTGTTTAATCAGGGAAAACTTAAATTTTTTAAAGTCCTGCAGAAGAACAACAACTTGCAACCAGTCATTGATGCTTTCAAAGACCCTCGTGCACACCAGGACAAGATTGCCGAAGCAGGAAACGTGTTTCTCATGGCTCTCTATGGGAAAAGACATGAGACTAGCCTGAACGATTTGAGATACAGGCAGTATGTATCTTCATCGTACAAAATAAAACCAACATTGCCTCACTACCCCCCACTGAAGATGCAGCACGACAACATTCATTGAGAGTTTACTTTCAAATGCAGCAGTGGTTATCAGGTCAAACCACTCTCAAACAAAGAGACCCGAACGAGTGGGGGTGGAAAAAAACAAATAATGGTCTCGTGCCAGTGCCAACCACTTTAAACCCTGCCCCGGACTCGATACTGCAACACATTTCTTGTAAATGTAAAAAAGGATGCCAACGCAATTGTGGATGCAGGAAGACAGGCCTCCATTGCTCCGTTATCTGCACAACTTGTGAAGGACTGTGTGAAAATGTTGAGCCCCCGGAAGACAGCAATGATGACGGAGAGGCAGAAGAAAGAGACTTACATGTTGTGGAAGGTAGTCTAATCTTACAATATATTTCGTAATCATTCATTTAAACTGTGAACTAAGCAGTACATAGGTTTACGCATAGTTTATTCATGATTTCCATAATTATTTTTTGATCGAGAATTAATGCTTTTTTCAGAATGCAAAACAGAATGCGGGGTTCTGGTAAAAACTTAGTTACTTTATCGACTTAATTACAATGAATTCGTAAGCCTAAATACATTTGTAAGAAAACAATAAAAAAATATTTTAAAAAACACTTTACTAGACTGGTTACAAATAAATTAAACTATTTAAAATTTTATGTCATTGTAATGTTTTTCAAATTCAACTAGGATAAACTTGGCAAATAACAGATAAATTAAAAAAATTTAAAACCCCGTACGGCTGAACTGATTTTCTTGAATGATAGCTATACTAAGAGCACTCTCGGTGACTCCACTCTCTCCACGTCTACGCTCGCGAAGCAAATGCAAAGAAGACGGCGAACTTAATCAGCTGTTTATCAGTTATTGCGTACAGCTGGTTCCAGTCGTAATACGTAACAGCTCAAATAAATTATTTATGGTAAAGTCTTCTAATAACTGTTTCCTTAAATTTGTAGGAAATCGTGAGCCTGTTGGCAAGTTTATCAATATCTACAATTTTTAAGTACAAAAATTATCCATTTTCTTTGTTTTCTTATTAAAATACAAATAACTAGGGGAGACCCCTGCGTGCTTCGCACGCCAACCCCCAATGGGACCTTCTAAAAACATACGTTATGTTTTGTTTATAATAAAGTTGTAGTATTAATAATAACCCCAAAACTAAGATGGTAAATAATGTTAAATGTTCAAACCAAATTATTTCTTATATTTTATAACAGCAGTTAATAATAGTTAAAAGAACCAGCAAAACTCAGGTCTACACTTTGAAACCCTAACCTAAAAGCTAGAAATACAAAAATAATTGCTTCAAATTTTGAAATCACCTGTTAATGGAAATATTGAAGCAAACATCTATATTATCTGTTATTTTATTCAATTGGTTGCTATGGTAATAAATGTAAATACATGTGTTGGTTTATCATTCCAGGCCTAACCTAAGATTTTTCCGACTAAATTTACAAATATTAAAATAAAAAAAACGGTTTTTACCGAAATGAATTATAACCTATGTTACTCAGGGATAGTGTAGCTTTTTAGTAATACTACTATTTTTTCAATCGGTTCAACAGCGCCAGAGATACAAACAAACAAACAAACTTTACCTCTTTATAATATTAAGATTAGTATAGACTAGGGGAATCTCTGCGTGCTCCGCACGCCAACCACGTTGGGACCTTCTATACACATAATCATGTAGTTTTCTTTATAATCAAAATGTAGGATTAATGATAACCCCAAAGCTAAGGTATTAAATAATGTTAAACGTTCAAATCAAATTATTTCGTATATTTTACAACAGCAGTTATAATAAAGGTTAAAAGAACCAGCAAGGCTCATGTCTACACTTTAATAACAACCTAACCTAAAAGTTAGAAATGCTTCAAAATAATTGCTTCAAAGTTTGAAATCAACGGTTAATGGAAATACTAGAGCAAACAGCTGTTTTATCTTTTATTTTATTCAATTGATTGCTATGGTAATAAAAGTAAATATATTCAAGAAATATGTGTTGGTTCATCAGTCTAGACCTAACATAAGAATTTTTTTCGACTAAATTTATAAATATTGAAATAAAAAAATGTTTTTATTAAAATGAATTATAGCCTATATTACTCAGCGATAGTGAAGCTTTCTATTAGTAAAACTGTTAAACAAATTTTACCCCATTATAATATTAAGTATGTGTATAGATAATTTATTGCAAAACCTTAAAAATGTGTTTTATTAATTTGTATGCATTCATCAAACGATTCAAAGCGTTCAGCTGTTTACTTTATTCAACAGAAACGCGTTCCTCGTGATGTCTAAACGCAATAATATTATACGATTCGTTCGGCCAATACATTTATATCGAAACCAATTTGATTTATATCTCGATAAAAACAAACATAATCAATTCATTAGGCGCCACAATAATGATATTCCGAGACGTAATTCGAGAAATAAATGCAGAGCGATAAATCAAAGTTTGTAAAATCGATTCTCTATCTCGACCCGTTAATGCGCGTCCTTGTCGTGTATTACAGAGTTAAATCAATTTGGGAAAATAGAACGGCGGACCGCGTTTTGATTTATCGAGCGGCGGCCTACTATTGTGCGAAGACTACTCAATTTCACAGATACTCGGAGGTGATAAGCAGTCGCACAGGTTGGCGTCGGGTTTCGAACTGTGCCAAACGGATTTTGATTTACGTTTTCTTTTAGTGACCCACGCGTATCGTATCGGTGAAACTTTTGGGTCAATCTGTGTTGAACGAATTCGGTAGAGCGATAAAGAATTTGTGCAGCACTTTGATCGATATTTTGAGTGGGGTCGAAATTAATAGATTGTGATCGGCTTTACAAAATACAAAACTAAAGAAAGCGCTTTTAAAACTAGAGAAAACAATTAATTTAAAAGTAAATATTTCTCTACGTGTGTTTTTACTTTATTAGGATTATTTTAAATAAATATTTAAATTATTAACACGTTCACGGCTAAGGACGCACATGTGAGCTTGACACTCAACACTATGAGAAGCGGCCGACGCACAGTGCATTGCGCGCCAACCCTCGTCTTGGGAGTATTTTCAATACGCAATGCATTTCGTGCTTCGCACTCCAACCCCATTATGGGAGTATTTTCAATACACAGTGCACTGCGTGCTTCGCACGCTAACACTCGAATTGGGAGAATTTTCAATACACAGAGCATTGGGTGCTTCGCACGCCA
>JAGFPH010021094.1:831-13636 GCA_018207615.1 Philaenus spumarius | reverse complement strand
ATGAAGGACTGTATACTGTGTGCCCAACCTAAACAATAGCTAATTTTAGAACTATAAATACGACAGAGAACTTTAAATGGTTAACTGACGTTTCTCTTCATTGAAGTTAAACAATAATTTTTTTAAATTTTTTAAATGTGTCATTTTTTAATATGGCGACCAATTGGAACGTGAAATGTCTTAACGCGGGTTGAGCTCTGTTGGTTCAATAATTGCAGTAATAACCGTGCAAGTGAGATAACATCGACCAATATCGGTAGATACCAGGGTAGCTCAGATGGTTAGAGAGTCAGGACGGAAACCTGAAGATCCCGGGTTCAACTCCCGGTCTTGGTCTATGTTTTTTCACTTGCAATTTATTTAAATATCCCTTGCTGAGGAAGTGTGTAAGCGGAAAAAATAAAAAATAATATAATAATAATAATAATAATAATAATAACACCACTGTAGGCTGCAAAATAAGAATTAAGATTGTCTTCAATGTCGTATACACGAGGTAGTCAGTCTGTTGGTTCAATAATTGCAGTAATAACCGTGCAAGTGAGATAACATCGACCAATATTGGTAGATACCAGCATAGCTCAGATGGTTAGAGAGTCAGGACGGAAACCTGAAGATCCCGGGTTCAACTCCCGGTCTTGGTCTATGTTTTTTCACTTGCAATTTATCATGATTTTATGTTTATTGAATGTATTTACAATGAATTTACATTTAACTGTGTTTACCATCTTAGCTTTGATGTTATAATTAGTTCTACACCTTTATTGTAATAACATTAAACCTATGGAAACGGTAAATAAATATCTGTATAAAAACCTAACCAATAATAAACGGCAATTGACAGATAAAAATTATGTGTGTATGTTGAAGTTAAGGCTGGTAAAAGAATTAAAGAAAAGGCGATGAACTTCGTTCCTAACTGGGGTCCCACGACCACACACATTTTTTTTGTTCTTGTGTATTTTTTAAAATCTTTAGCCGTTTAGGAATTACAAGCGCTTAAAGTTTAGAAAATTATACCTACAAATAATTGAGTTTGATAGGCAACAAGTAACTGATTCACGCCTAAAATTTTATAATATCTAATGTTTGAACCGTTCGGGGTACAAATAAGTGTTAATGGGGAATTCCCCTTAATTTTGTAAGCTTTGTCTATAAAAAGTCCCAAATTTCATTAAAAAAAGGTGTTTTTTTATTTTTTTATTGGTAACCACACTTGTATAGTTGGTCAAAATTTATACTTTTAAAATAGGAACTTTACTAACTCTGTTAGTATTAGAAATTCTGGGAATTTATGATTAACCATCCGCACTAAAATAATTGGATACATATCCACAAGCATTCATTATCTGCGATACAAGGTATATTTAGGTTGGGTATTTATTAACCCCTGGAATTTGGTATTCTTACCCATCTCCTTATAGGTAAAGGTCTACTTGTGTGTTTTCTGACACCAAGAAGGGCTTTATAATTTGAATAGTAATTAACGCTATACACCCTATTGATCATATTTTAATCTATAATAAAATGTTAGGCCTACAATTCAAATTGTGCATAATACCTAGGCTGATGAACTTAACCATCTTAACTATAACTCATCTTTAGGATTCTTAGATTGGAAAACAATTATACAAATCTTATCTTATTAAAGCTATCCTGAGACCTAAAACTTCTTCGTTCGAAACACAGTAAAAAAAATAAATGTATTCTCGTCCTACAACTAACATGAAATCATAGCCTAGACTTACTTGAAATCACAGTGTTTGTGCACAACCTATGTGTAATGGAAACAAAACGTAAACGCACCGCAATGAACTCACTTTACGCACAAATAAACACAACACACGCACACAGTTAGATTAATCTCAATTTATGTACGCACTACATAACCTAAAAACACTGTCACCGGCTTGAATCGAAGGTAAACTGATTGTTATTGAAGAACAAGAAGAAGATAGGTTAGTTCGTAAAGCAAAGCGATAAGAAATTGTAAAGGCTGTGGCTGTGAAGTCATTGGTGTTAGTTTAAGCAGATAATCATCGTGAATGAGCTTTCTCTCTCTGTATCTAGGACTCGAATGGTTAATTTAATTGTTTCTATTACTAGTGCTTTTCTATTGTTAGTACCTTTACACGCGAAATTAAATCTACACTTTAACGAATCATTTACGTTTTATTTAAAAATATTGTATAGTATCATTCTATACATTTCTATAATAATTTTGCATTACCAATGTATTTTACAGTGTTTGTATTACACTTTAAACGCCGTTTATTTGTCCTTCCGTAATGAATTAGAAAAAGTGGAAAACAAATTTTAAAATTAATACAATCTATATGACTAATTATTTAAAATTAAATGTTCTGATTATAATAACATTTATTTTAGTAATTTTTGTATTAGTTTTAAATTGCTACATTGCTGAAAACGATATACAGTATTATAAATTACTACCCTGGGAGAAATCACAGGCAGATTAATTAGATACAATGTTGACGGCGATTTTTAACTCGGTAAATGTGTACAATTATAAGTTTTATGAGATTGTAGGCCAATTTGATAAAATTTTAAATTAATATAGGTTATTATACATTTAAGAGTAAGATAACTTAAGATAAGTATCTAAGTAAGTAAGATACAAATAAATATTATCCTTTAATTGTTTTTTATTCATATTGATAGATCAAATAATTTGTAAGTTATTAATATTATACTGAAGAAATTAATAATCGAGTTTATGTGTTATCATACCAAGATATACGAATGTTTCCGAAGTTAAACTAATAGTTATCTGTTTTTTAAATTTGTAAAAAATAAGTATATTGATGATAGAAGGTTGTTGTTTTCCACAACAGTATGTTATTTTCTAGAAATTTGATTGTCCATTACATTGTAACGAAGCAAGATAATAATTAAGCTCTACTTTGCGCCATTGTGTTTCTCTTTTAATAAGCGTTTTAATGGTGTATTACATGACCTACCTTTATATTTGAAATTTCTAATCCAACCTGCTCCACTGAGCTCCCCAAAATCATAGAGGATCAGAGATATAAAAAAATGGGTTCTTTTATGAAACATAAGATGTATACAAAGTTGTGTTAACTTATTTTAAGTAACGAAAATAATGAGGGGGGTTAAAGGGACTTTATGAATACTGTATATAGTACACATGTGTATATAGTTTACTTGGTAATACCTCTGAAATGGACATTGTGCTTCCTCATTTCGTAAATTGTGTAGAAATAGTTTACTTGGTAATATCTCTGAAATGGACATTGTGCTTCCTTATTTCGTAAATTGTGTTGAAATAGTTTACTTGGTAATACCTCTGAAATGGACATTGTGCTTCCTCATTTTATAAATTGCATTTTTGTTCAATATTTTCTATACTTTTGAAGTGTAAATCAGACTATCAGAATATCGCAATAGAAGTTTACACTTTTACCGCGTGATCTTAAGCAAACCTGTATTTTTAAATTTTACATTTTATTAACTGTTAAGTCAGGATGTCGCCTAAAAGAGATGTACTTTAAAAAAAAGGGGATAATATTTTTTTTAAATAAATTTTATCATTTTAACTAAAGCAGATCCCACTATAAATACACAGAAAAACTAAAATAAAACTGAAAAATGTCACCAGGGCTGAAGAGGTTATTAATACATAATATAAAGTGGAAATACAGAAGTCGTTGAGTCCTATAAAACCTAGGAGTAATGTTCGATATAGGATAAAATGGAGTGAACACAGGTTAGGTTTTTAAAAGACAAAACTAGAAATAAATTTATTTTTTTAGGCAACTTAGCCACAGTACAAATTTCCACGAATAAAAATTTGCGTATTACGCGTATTGCCAGCCATTGCCTATTGGAGGATAATAGCTTGGTACAGGTCTTTTAGTTTGATTCTAGAGTCGCTTAATTTAGTTCAGAAAACTATACTAAAAGCTGCATTAAAAATGTTTCCGCACGCTAATTTTGATACTTTTAAACTACTGCGTGTAAGGCCAGTATTTATAAAAATGGTTGCAATTTATATGTTTCAAAATTTCAGTTAAATTTTCGAAACAGTTGATGATGAACATTTAGCGCGTTCTTCAAATAAGGTCTAACAAGTTAACAAAAACGTTTTCTGTCACTAACTCGCATTATATAGCACAAGTTTTGTAAACAAATCTTTGGTCTTTTTAGAAGTTATTAGTTAGAATATCTCATTTTAAAAGGATTGTTAATAAGAGATGTTCGAATTGGGAAGAAGTATCCGAACAGGTTATCTTATCCACTTACAGATACATATTAATCTGATCGTTCCCTCCTTGTCTGATATGTACCGACTGAACTGTTTATTGAGCTTCACATAAAAGATACCATCTTGTTTTACGTTAGTTTGGCAAAGATAACTAGTTTGGAAACCCTGAAAGTACTTACTGATTTAGTTTTGACCTTAGATCGGCTCACATGATCATGTTTAGTGCAATTATTTAACCGTTATATATTTATTTCCTCATGGAGTGCATATTGAGCGACTCGTGCACACTCACCCGCTTAGAAGGCATGTGGTAATATTTTGTTCCTTAGTTGTAAAATATATTTGTAATTTATGTATATTATTTAAGGGCACTCCGAATGTCTATCTTCGACAATGTTAGCTATAATACACATAACTTTAAATTGTAATTAAGATAGACTCATAAGTTCCGTACACAAGAAAATAAACAAAAAATAATAAACCTAAAAGTTATGATTTTTAATATTAAACACTTTTTTAAAAATATTTTTATCCTTATTATTATTATATAACTTTTCTATTTTTTTAAATATTTCAAAAATCCCGTGTTAGGAACTAGATTATTGTGTTATAGACATGTGGTAAAAATTTGGTAAAGATATCTTAGATAGTTTTCCAGATATGTGTATTATAAATATAAAAAAGGTGATTTTCGGGAAACGAGCAAAACGTAAAAGCCAAAGTTTTATAAGTAGCCTACCTTTTCCTAATGGCCTCCTGGACAGAATGTGGGGTTATCTGGGTCTTTTTCAGCAGCGTATGTCGATAGTGTCTAGCAAAAAGAGCCTAACCAACAAATTGTATTATAATAATATTTTAAATTCTATGTCATGCACGACCATAAACTTCTCACGAATACAAAATCATACAGATTCAAACTTAAGAACAACCAAGCAAATTCCTATAACCACTACTATAGATGGTGATGATAAACTATCTTTTACTTTACACATAGTCTAATATTTATACCGATAGTAAAGTAACTGAAGTTTTGTTAATTTGTCAGTTTTCTTTAATGAAGTCTTAGCCTAGTGGTAACGTTGCGTCTTCCTAATCAGAAGAAGCTGGGTTCGAATCTAGGCTAGGGAGACCAGATAATAAAATCTAATCATATCTGTGGTTTGAGGGTAGGAGGGCGGAAGTAAAGCAAACGGTGTTTGGCTCGCTTCCAAGCTGACGGGATATGACTAGATATCTGGTCTCCGGCTGTGGCTGTTTTGCATAATTTTTATTTACTAAAAAATAACAGGAAAACGTCACATTATTTATTTTTTTCGGACATAAAGATAATTATAACCATATTATGTTGTATATTTTTAGAAAGAGGAAGAACAGAAGAATAAGAAATCATAAAAAACTAAAAATCAATCAAATTTTTTTTCCATTTGGAGTGCCCTTAAGAAAATAAATTGTATGGAAAAATGATAAAAGTATAGTTTATTTAACAAAAAAATCAAGCAACCGTGGGGGTAACATTTATACCTTAAAGAGCAAGCAAGTTATAAAATTTAGACTTTTACAAAAATTAGAAAAAACTATGTCCAATTTAGAGATATCACCAAGGACATTACTAATAAAACTTACAAAATTAGGAAGTGTAATGTCCATTTCAGAGGTATTACCAAGTAAACTATTTTAAAACAACTTACAAAATAAGGAAGCACAATTTCCATTTCATCGGTGCGTGTCGTGACTAAATTAACCCATACAAAATTTTGTTTCTTATTTTGTATGTGTGGTACAGTCTTAAACTACACGCATCTAAAATACAATGAGTACAGATAGCGCCAATTAGGATGGAGTGCGGAGAGGGGGTGTGCAAATTTCCTACGCCGGCTCCCACCACATTTCCCCTCTCGCGGCGGAGTACAGTCACAGCCGCCTGAACTACCTAATTCATGTCTGCTATGTAGTCGTGTTGATTGTATATCAACACTTTTTGGCGGTGACTGTACTGAAGACTTACAGTCGAGTAGGAGAGGGTAAGACGTTACAGCGCATGCTCAAGTGACGCTTCACGCTACTTTACACTAACTGTACAATACGGTGAGCGAGATTTCATTCGAATACCCACGCAAAAACTGCCGCACGTGCCATAAGAAGTTTTCACTTTAAAAAAAAAGTAAATTTACCCTTGAAATTCAAGAAATCCGCGATAACAAACAACGGTGAATCATTTTTTGTTTTATTTAATACAAGACAGCAACAAAATACATAGAAATTTAAGTTCAATCTGCCTTCAAATTGTATTCAAAAGTATTTTCTTCGCATAAAATCACTTTTGGTACCAATGAACGTTCATTTAACACGGTCGTAGGCCTATAGTTTTTCTGCAGATTCAACCTGCAACATAGTTTCGCAACCATTATAGTTACTAGACCTTCTTCAATATAAGGCGTAGGAGAGGGAGCATTATGTTATTTTCATGCAAACGAGTTTTACCCACCCCGAGGGAAATTTAAGAGAATTCTCAGCGTAACATTTTTACAGGATGTGAAAATTATTCAGAACGTTAAAAACATAGATTCAAAAAATTATGAATGTAGGCCGAATGTTTTATTTCAACCATTTTTGCATATGTGATGTAAATTACTTAGTTCTGGAATTCAGCAAGTTCGAGGTTCAACCTGGCAAAGCGCAGTCAATAATCCAATGCCGCAAGGTCGAGAAGCTAACTGGCAAAGCTAGTGTTTCTGTTGCCAGCGGAATGAAGAGACGGAGGCTAGAAGCAAACAAATTCTACTAATGATTTCGTATACGCAGGCAGCTATTGAGCTATTTCGTGAGTATGGAAATATTCCAAATAGTTGGTTGAAACCCTAAAACATAATTCACTCAACTCACGTCAGTGGTTCAGCTGCGTGATGGAATTATTAAAAAATTACCGTCAGCTTTCCCTTTACTAATCTCATCAATATGTTTGCATCTCTGCTCAGGCTTTTTCAATAAACGCTTATAACTTCTCATCCCGGAGCAAAGTCCTATTTACAATTTGTACACTTTGGTTGACAAGGAAATTTAACAGCCCGTTAGATCCATCACACGAATTGAGAGATAATTTATTTTATAAAGCAGATTTAATATCAACAATAATGCGGCAAGGAGTAGAATCGTTCAAGACGACACGTGGATTTGAGATTGAATCTATATATATAAAAGCGAAATACCACTCACTCACCACTCATTACGATTCTTCAAAAACTACCGAACGGATTGGAATGAAATTTGGTATGTAGCTTCCTCTAGGGACATAGGTCATTACTCAGAAAGGGTTTGAAAAAATTCGAAATTTTAGGGGGGTTTGGGGGGATCAAGGTTATTAAATCACGATTTCTGCAAAACTACTAAACGGATTGGAATGAAGTTTTGGTATGTAGCTTCCTCTAGGGCCATAAGTGTTCACGTAAAAACGGTTTTAAAAAATTGGAAATTTTAGGGGGGTTTAAGGGGTGAAAATTACTAAATCACGAGTTTTCAAAAATTTCCGGACCGGATGGAATGAAATTTGGTATGTAGCTTCCTCTAGGGCTATAGGCGCTCGCTAAGAAAGGTTTTAAAAAAATTAGAAATTTTAGGAGGTTTGGGGGATCAAAGTTATTAAATCACGATTTCTTCAAAACTACCGAACGGTTTGGAATGAAATTTGGTATGTAGCTTCCTCTAGCGTCATAGGTGCTCACTAAGAAAGGGTATGAAAAATTTAAAAAAAAATTAGGGGGGTTTTGGGGGATCAAACTTATTAAATCACGATTTCTTTAAAACTACAGAACGGTTTAGAATGAAATTTGGTATGCAGCTTCCTCTAGGGCCATAGGTGCTCACTAAGAAAGGGTATGAAAAATTTCGAAATTTTAGGAGGGGTTTGGGGGGACCAAAGTTAATAAAATCATAATTTCAGATCCTTTATTATTATGACAATAGTGCTTTTATTATTTAAGATCTATATATTTTTATATAAAAGCCAAATACCACTCACTGACTGAACACTTAAAAATAATACAATTACGTTAAAAAGACTGAAAATACAATCCACCACGGGCAACGCCGTACGGGTCAGCTAGTTATTAATATTCAAGGTGATAATGTATGAAACTTTATTTTATAAGATGGCTATTTTCATTAAATAATTGTGTTCTCTGTGACGTTCACAATGTTCTAGGATATATGGTAATAGAAGACTTAAAAAGACAGGTCACAGTTTGAATTTAATCTATTTTTACAGAGTGTCTAAAAAGTTTTGTTTTTGAAACCATTACAGATTACGCAACCAAACTTGGTACTTGGTTTCTCTGCAATAAAAACTAATTTTTGAAGTAATTTTTTAATTTTTGTATCACCTTACGGGGACGGAGGGTAATTTTAAATAGGAGTATTTTTAGAGTTGTAAATCAAATTGCAGGTTCACCTTAGGAGAACACAATGCCGCAAATCAAACATCATAAGGTTAACTCTACACAAAATGAAAACAGTTTAAAAGTTACAATATTGGGCTTATTTAAATTGCTTAAATTACCTTATTAACATAAGATTTTAAAGCAAAATTACGAAAATCCACACCAGCAGTAGGACCAGTTTTTGTGGATAGTGAGTGACTTACCACCTTCAGTAAGAACGGTATACGAGGAGGATGAAGAACAATAGGCAAATCACGTCTAAAAATTGCGGTCGGTGAATCGGATTTTACCGTCACGCTCTACTGTACATAGTACATATGCCAGCGTATATAGTTTACTTAATAATACCTCTGAAATGGTAATTTTGCTTCCTCATTTCATAAGTTGTGTTAAAATAGTTTACTTGGTAATACCTCTGAAATGGACATGGCGCTTCCTCATTGTGTGACTTGTGTTAAGGTAGTTTATTTGGGAATACCTCTGAAATGGACATTGCGCTTCCTCATTGTGTGACTTGTGTTAGATAGTTTACTTGGTAATACCTCTGTAATGGTATTTTTGCTTCCTCATTTCATAAGCTGTGTTAAAATAGTTTACTTGGTAATACCTCTGAAATGGACATTGTGCTTCCTCGTTGTGTGACTTGTGTTAAGATAGTTTACTTGGGAATACGTCTGAAATGGACATTGTGCTTCTACATTTCATAAATTGTGTTTTTTTACAAATATTTTCTATACTTTTGAAGTGTAAATCAGAATATAAGAATATTGTCATAGAAGTTTACACTTCTCCAGTGTGGTAAGCACTCCTGGATTTTATTTTTGTTTGTCTAAGTTGCTTTCCTAGAAATTAGACCTAAATAATATCAAGTTTATTGTACATTTTGAGGCTATATAGCTTATATCGCAACTTTGATAGATAAGCAGACTAATTGGTATTTCAATTTATGCATTTTTACTACATGTTAAAAAAATAACAATTGCCAATAAACTTTCATAACAGCTTACCTTTTTTACAATAAATGCTGAAACTGTTTTCTTTCTGCAGTTAAGCTGAGCTAGATGGGTGTAGCAGACGTTAATTTCTGTAGCATGTCAGCATGTATTTCTGGTGTGGATTGTCAGAGCTTTGCTTTTAATGCTAATGCCAATAAGGAAAATAAAGATATTTTCAAAAAGCCCAATAATGTAATTTTAAATAAAGTAACTTCAAATTTTGTAAATTTAAACGGCCGCCATTTTGTGTAGGTTGAACCTTTTGATGTCTCATTGTGTTCTAATAAGATATACCTTTAATTTGATGTACAACTATACCTAGTATGCTAGTATTTCAGATTTTCCTCCAACTCACTGCGGACCGTCCCAATTATGCAATAATTTTTTTTTTTTTTATAAACCTATGTACCAAATTGTGTTGCTTAATCTGCAATGGTTACACACATATAACGTCGTCCACAGACTTTTGAGACATCCTGTAAATGATTGACTCGTCCCCGCTCACAAGTTTAGTCAATGTAGGCATTTCTTGTTCCTTAGTTGTAAAATATATTTGAAATTTATTTACATTACTTAACAAAATAAATTATATGAAACAAAATCAAAATATAGGTATATTCTATTAAAAAAAAACAATAGATTTACGCTTGAAACTCAAGAAATCTGCGATAACCTAACAACGGTGGATCAATAAAAAAATTTAATCAGGACAACAACAAAATATATAGGAATTGATATTCAACCAGGATTTAAAATGTAATCTGCGATTGATAAGTACTTTCGTCCGCATAAAATCGCTTTTGGAACCGATGGAAATTAATTTAGCTCGTCCATACAGTTCTTCTACAGATGCAACGTTTAACACAGTTTCGCAGGTTTGATTCCAGTTAATAACCCTTCCCGAATAGAAGGCGTAGGAGAGGAAACATTATGTTGTTTTCATGCTAACTGTTTCTACTCATCCCGAAGGAATTTTAAGAAAATCAGCTGTGATCGAATTATGTTATATTTAACAAAAATAAATAAATAAGCATAAATACCATGCATGTCTCAACAATCCTTATACGAAAAATCTAATGTCGCTCCCGCTTTCGATTTGAAAATAAATCGATACCAATAGGCCTTCGCCGCACAGAATTACAGCACATTAGACGGAGTAGAAAATGTTATAAAAACATGTTGAAAGGGTTCCGGCCTCTCTGTGGATGGGAATAAATGTTCTAAGCGATTAGTCCACCCCCCTCACGCCAACAAGATTTTGTTTTTCTGCGAAACTCATTTTATTTCCTCCAAGATTATTCATAGAGTCACGTGATCTCAGTTCGTCATTTAGTGTATTTCAATTACAAAACTGCTTGATAAATAATAATTCAATAACGTATGCCCGACGCTGAAAACAAGCTAATGAGGGAACAAATCACGTTTTCTCAAGCATTGTTATTCACGAAAGAAATGGTTTTTCGCAAGTTATGTGCTCTGGATTAAAAACAAATTACTTCTGCTTTGCTCTCGCTCTCTCTCTTTCATCCTACTTGGACAATAATTCAACATGCAAAACAAGAAACCGCATTATAGAGCATCCGCCGTACATATTCCTACATCAGATTATTTTTCTGTCAGCCTAGAAAACTTAATTAAATTTTTAACTAGGAGGGGCACCGGCAACTTCGCACGTAGATATAAATAATTCGACCACGCAGCCGAACCTCTGACGTGAGTTGAGCAAATTTCCAAAATTAGGATTATAAGCCTATGTTTTAGGGTTTCAACCAACAATTTGGGAAATAGGTGTATTCACGACGGTGCTGAATAGCTGCAAAATGTTTCGCATGCCACTCCGCATATTGGGAGTATCTTCAATATACAAATCATTGCGTGCTTCGCACGCCAACCCCCGTATTGCGAGTATCTTCAATACACAATGCATTGCGTGCTTCGCACGCCAACCCCACGGTAGAATCCACCACATGGCTTTGAACGGGTACTTATATGGTATTTTACGTTTTGATCGATTTTGGGGGAACCAAGCGAGCTATAAGGTCGCGTAAGAAACAAAATGTGCGGAATAACATCCTACATTTATATTTGTAGAAAAAATTCAAAAAACAAATTCATCCTCGTAGAAAAATCTCAAAAAATTGTTAATTCCGGTCAAAAAACGTGATTCCGAGCGACGTAGACAACCAACATGTGTACCAAATTGGAACCAAATCGGACTTAAAATGCGTCCGCTAAACTGCGAACACATACATATATATAATTTTTAATGACACCTCAAAACGTGTTCTGGGGTCCACGATCGGTTCTCATTTGCTACTCCCGACCTTGGGTCTTACTATAAAGGCCCCTGCATAGCTCAGTTTTTCTATGGAAATTCGCTTACTAGTAGGGGCACCGGCGAATTCCCTCGTTGATGTGAATAACTGAATGAAAGAAATCATGGTAAATATTTAGAGTTCACTAGACCAAAAACGCATAGTGAGTGTTAGGAATAGTTACGTTCATGGTTAGATTAGTTATATGTCAAATATATTATGATAGTTAGTTAAGGAATGTTTACTGTAAGATCGTTGAAACAAGAGGCAGAACACGGAAGTATAAAGTTATGATTATGATACAGGAACTGTGGAAATATCTGACATTAGCAAAACACTCAATTAGTATGTCGGTTAAGCAGGTAGAAGTTTGCTATGTAAACTTGATCCTGACCTAGAAATGGGGTCAGTGAGATGAGAGACAGACGGACAGGGTTTTGGGAGAAGTAAGGCCAATGCGCTCCGTCAGCGGTCGAGGCCAGGACCAATTGAGCTCGTGACGAAAGTCGCCCGGACTCTGAACAGCGAACAAAATCGACCACTAAACAACGGTCTATTCTTCGGGACACAAGAACGTCAAGAAGACTTTGGGCGAAGTCTACATATACACCTTGACAGAAACAGATCTTGCAGCAAGAAGTTTATATAGATCCATATATATAACAGCGAAATACCACACATTCACTGACTCACTCATCACGATTTCTCAAAAACTACCGAACGGGTTGAAATGAAATTTGGTATGTAGCTTCATCTAGGGCCATAGGTGTTCACTAAGAAAGAGTTTGAAAATATTCGAAATTTTAAGGGGGGGGG
>JAGFPH010021092.1:0-13639 GCA_018207615.1 Philaenus spumarius | reverse complement strand
CAATATGGAGGCCAGTGTTCCAACGTAAAACAACCTGAACTAAATTAACCTACAGTTTCTAGTCGCAGTATCTTTCCAATTTGAAAACATGTAAAGTCGGTAGTACTTCTTACAAGCGTCTACGTCTCCTTAACCAATACCTCGTATGTATTTATGAGGTATTGCCTTAAGGGTGTGCAATACCAGGACAACACAGTCCCATACACTCCTCTTCAATATAACTTATCTTTCATTGAATTTTGAAGATAATATTTTGTAATTTGCTTGCAATAGTACATGAACATCTAAATTATAATTCGTAGGTGACAAAAATTGTAAATTATACATTTTTATTAAAGACATTTGCTTATAAACGAGACGGAAAACATGATTTTCAATCGAGTCACTTGATAGCAGTAAAACATCGTGACAAATTTTGTTACCTATTACCTTGTACATTGGAGCTTTCTGAAAATTGTAAATGTCGTACGCATTGGCGGGAACTAAAAATAATTCGACCACGCAGCTGAACCGCTGACGTGAGTTGAGCAAATTTCCAAAATTAAGTTTATAGGCCTATGTTTTAGGGTTTCAACCAACAATTTGGGAAATAGGTCTATTCACGACGGTGCTGAATAGCTGCGAAATGCTTCGCACGCCATTCCGCATATTGGGGGTATCTTCAATGCACAATGCATTGCGTGCTTCGCACGCCTACCCCCGTTTTGGGAGTATCTTGAACACACAAAGCGTTGCGTGCTTCGCACGCCAACCCCCGTATTGGGAGTATCTTCAATATACAATGCCTTGCGTGCTTCGCACGCCAACCCAACGGTAGAATCCACAACATGGCTTTGAACCGGGTACTTCTAAGGTATTTTACGTTTTCATCGATTTTGGGGGAACCAAGCGAGCTATAAGGTCGCGTAAAAAACAAAATGTGCAGAATAACATCCTACATTTATATTTGTAAAAAAAACTCAAAAACAAATTCATTTTCGTAGGAAAAATCTAAATTAATAGTTACTTTCTGTCAAAAAACGTGCTTCCGATTGTTTGATTTTTTTGTCTAACGAACTCGTCCGAGCGACGTAGACAACCAACATGTGTACCAAATTTGAACCAAATCGGACTTAAAATGTGGCCGCTAGAGTGCGAACACATATATACATATAACACATATACATATATGCATATATATGATTTTTAATGACATCCCAAAACGTGTTCTGGAGACCATGATCGGTGCTCATTTGCTACTCCCGACCTTGGGTCTTACTATAAGGGCCACTGCAATGGCTCATTTTTCTTATGGAAATTCGCTAATAAGACAGGCATTAGTAAAAACGAAAGTGTATACAAGCGATATTCTAGTCGCGTTCGAGCGCTTTACCAGTTTAATGTCATAGGCCGGTCTTCTCGAGGTTGGCTCCGCTCACTGTATTTGATGCGTTTACTCGAGTGGTTTAGTACACCCTGAACAGACATTTCAAAAGAAGGAACACGTAGGGAACAAGCAGTTATGGAACGGTGAGGGTGGTAGACGCTTGTGAAATTTTCCGTCCGCAACCGCTTCACTGGTAATGTTATGCTGTATTAAACTTGTCACAACGGAACTAATTGTTGAATAGCTTTAATTAGTAACTAGTCGACATTTAACGTCTTGTTTAGTCTGTTGTTACAAAAGTGAAAGTCCAGTAACAGAAGGCGTTAGTTATTGATGGAGGCGTCTATAAGCGTGTGTTGTGTATTGCCATGACTACTCGTGTAACAATAGCACTACAGGAGCGACACTTTCACACGTTTCCTAATGCATATTTGGTGCTCTCGCCTATGTGACCAAACTCTTTACTGCCTCGGATTTCTAAAGTATATTACGTTTCTTGTGCTTTAGGATCATTGTTCCTTATGGACCCTAGACCCTAAAAGCATCATCTAATGAAAGGTGTATACGGGTGTATAAACCATTAATTTAGACTCTTGGATTCCACTGAAACCCCTCTATTTTGCACCTAAATAAATTAAGGAAAATATTTTGTTAAAATCCTAGGGCATATTTTAGGGGCGGCGGTGGTTTTGTAGAAATTTTAAATGTAATGTCTTTAAAAAAAAGCTTAAAATTGTTTTAAAAAAGGCAAAAATTTTACTTTTAAGATACCTTTAAAATTACTCTATGTTAATATTTTCTAATTCTTCAAAAGTGACCCCATAAAATATGACCTTTAGGACAGTGGGATTTGAACAATATATTTTTCTTATTTTTTTTAGATGTGAAGTAGAGGTGGTTTGCCCAGTATACGTAGCCTACTGGAAGGGTGGCCTGTATACAGGGTGGGTAGAAAGTGCCGGCACGGCTTAATATGGCTTTTACCGTTCTAGATAAAGCAACGAAACTTGGCACATCTTTACTTGTTGAAGCAACTGTACATTTTCACCTCACAAGACTGACACTTGGAGTCAGATGAATGTATAGGTCAGACTGTACATCAAATTAAAGGTCTCTGTTAGTAGAAACAATACCACAAATTCGACCCCAAAGGGACAACTGAGTTGGAAATGGCAGCCTGCCAAAGTTTTTATTAACTTGCACCAGTTAAATTTGAAAAAGTCCCGGGACTGTTAAATCATTTTTAACAGGCAACATGAGAGCCATGAATGTTTATTCTTAGGGTTAGCAATAAGTTAAGGGACGTCCAACAACTTAGGGGTTAGTAAAGAATTTGAAAGATAAGTTCGTGTCAGGTAGCACTAGAAAAACGAAATTCAGTACACCTGCATAGGGCTAAATAATGAACTTTTTGGTATAGTTAACCAACTTGGACTGTGCCCATAAGATGGGGAATTTTGCAGAGTTGAAATAAATTTGTACCATGGAGGAAACTTGAAATGGTATATTTTTTATGTTTAAATAAAGGTAGCCTAACCATTGAAAGTTACTAGACGGACAAACAGGACATTTATTTCGAAGTTTTGTCAACAATTGAGTCAGTGAAACACTTTTTTAATCATAAGGTAAAGAAAAAGCTGAATCATAATGGGTTAATTAAATGAGTTGAATGTGCTGATTTCGCTGTTATGCCACAATTATAGTTTATCATTGCAGTCATGTCCAGGTGTGTGATAACATCCTGTATGTTAGGCTTATGACCTTCTAATGCTTACTTGAAGAAATAATGATGACTCATTCGTTGTAATTTCTTTCGACTTCAAATTTAGCTACCTTTGGAAAACTACTAGATTTATCAATTAATTTTTACTCAATAATTTGAATATGGCTTAATTAATTAATTCATCTTTTAGAGCAGAAATCGCATTCACATACTGTATTCCAGGAGCCGTAACTCATTAACGTAGCTTTTTCAGACCTATTTTTACATCAGGTTTCACTTTTAGGGGGAAAACTTAGGGTGGGCCCATACCTATATATATATATATATATATATATATATATATATAAAGATTAGGTACCATTTGGCTGCCTTATATGGCACGATTTGCATTCGATTTGGCGGCTGGTTCTAAATGGAAGCCGTATACGGCCGCCAAATTGCAGACCCTGTTATTCTGTCTTATAATGATGATTAATGACGAATAAAATTGATTTGTATTGGCAGTCAAATGGGACCCTAGTGTATATTTTTAGTTCCAAAAAGTTACGTCTTGGAGTGCTAGCATCGCTACGGTTCACAAGTGGATATTCATTTTATCAATATTTGGCGCAAATCTGGCGGCCGAGGTCTGGCAACGCTGCAATGAGACACTGCATCCTGTTTTAACGGATGTGGCTCGAAGCTCTGTCTCTCGTTTGCAGGAACTCCTGATTATTTCCTTATTTTGAAAAACTCTGCCTCTAAGGTTGTTTTTATATTGGATTTTTATTGACTAAACGATGGTTTCTGTTTCTTTCTTTCGAATCATCGCTCTTCTTTTTCTCCGCGGGTCTGTGTAGCTGTATAAACATAAACTATATGACATAAATACAGGAAATAACTATCAGTATATTACCTGCTTTTTAGTCCGTTGTGTGACTTCTTTGATTCGTTTTACTACGACGCGTTTCGAGACCGTAGTCTCATTATCAAGTAAATAATATATTACTTTCAGGTTATTATTCAGGGTGTCCACCAATCTGGAAAACCTGGAAAACCGGGAATTATACGTGATTTTTTACTACCGGGAAAAATTCCGTGAATTATGCGTGATTTTTTTGATAAACCTGGAAATTTCAAAATATTGTCAACACACAACGAAGTCACCGGCCGGCCGTCGCTAACAACGCGCCAGCTCGGCCGATTATTGTGTAACTAACGTAACTTTGGTCTTGAAGTTAAAAACTTTAGCTTGTGTTTAGAGGTTCTGTTATTTTGATGTGGCTGTTTTAATAAATGGTAAATACTTTAATTAATTCCGATGTCTGATTATTAACTGCACACCTAAATATTGTTACTAGTTGATTCGAAATACACTTATGGAAAACTGAATTGTTTTTGTTTTACTAGAGTTAAATATTTTATTTTATTTTTGACAATTTGTAACGCATCGGGGTTCACGTTTTTTGGTTAAAATTTTTAAAATATTAGTACAAAATTTTGAAAATTCAGTGTGTACTATCGTTTTATATGTTTTTGGGTACGGGAAACCCGATGTTGACAGTTAAAAAGTCGTAGCTCGCCGCGGTTACGTTTTTGGGCCAAAATTTTGAAAATTCATTGTGAGGTATAGTTTAATATGTTTTTTGGTATGGGAATCCCAATTTATACAGTTAAAGAGTCGTAGCTCGTTGCGGTCATGTTTTTGGGCCGACATTTTGAAAATTCAGTGTGGGGTATCGTTTTATATGTTTTTGGGTACGAGAAACCCGATTTTGACAGTTAAAGAGTTTTAGCTCGTCGCGGTAAGGTTTTTGGGCCAACATATTGAAAATTTAGTGTGTCGTATCGTTTTATATGTTTTTGGGTACGAGAAACCCGATTTTGACAATTAAAAAGTCGTAGCTCGTCGCGGACCAGTTTTTGGGCAAAATTTGAAAATTCATTGTGGGGTATCGTTTTATATGGTTTTTGGTACGAGAAACCCGATTTTGACAGTTAAAGAGTCGTAGCTCGTCGCGGTAACGTTTTTGGGCCAACTTATTGAAAATTTAGTGTGGGGTATCGTTTTATATGTTTTTGGGTACGAGAAACCCGATTTTGACAATTAAAAAGTCGTAGCTTGTCGCGGACACGTTTTTGGGCCAAATTTGAAAATTCATTGTGGGGTATCGTTTTATATGGTTTTTGGTATGGGAAACCCGATTTTGACAGTTAAAGAGTCGTAGCTCGTTGCGGTCACGTTTTTTTGCCAACATTTTGAAAATTCATTGTGGGGTATCGTTTTACATGTTTTTTGGTACGGGAATCCCGATTTTGACAGTTAAAGAGTCGTAGCTCCTTGCGGTCACGTTTTTGGGCCAAAATTTTGAAAATTCATTGTGGGGTATCGTTTTATATGTTTTTTAGTACGGGAAACCCGATTTTGACAGCTTAAGAGTCGTGGCTCGTCGCGGTCACGTTTTTGGGCCAAAATTTTGAAAATTCATTGTGAGGTATAGTTTTATTTGTTTTTGGATACGGGAAAACCGATTTTGACAGTTAAAAAGTCGAAGAGCGTTGGCGGTCACGTTTTTGAAATACCTGAAATAATTTGAAAAAAACATTGTATTTGAGATAATACATTTTGTTTTATGTAATAAAAGTTGTTATCTTTTGACATGAAGACTATATAGTGTATGCAATTGTTTTATAAGCAATCTATATTTAAGTTTTTCTTCATTTTACTAAATCTTGTACTTTTGTTTAATGTCTCTTAAAAGGTTATAACCATATGCCCTGATTAAGATATTACATTGTTACATTATTAATATACATTCATGTTTTCTTCCATGTCCTTTTGTTTTTATTTTCTACAGTCCTATGTTTTAATTGTTATTTTGTGTTCTCTTTAATTGTTGTGAAAATTATTTGGGTTCTCATTTATCTGTTAATTTTTGGTTTTGTTCATTTAAACAGTTACAACATTTAATCAGAGACAGTGACAATTTAAATACATTTTTTCTTGATAAATTTACACTTTGGGTTTAGCCTTCCAAACGTAAGTTATTCATCTACAAGGCATTAACTGTAGGTTGTGAAATATGGTTTTTGTTATTGCAGTTTTAACATAAGATTTTTGAAAGCAGTTGGTATTTCAACTTATTCAGTTGTTAAATTATAGTTGTTTTTGCCAACTCAATTGTTTAAACAAACTTATCTGAGATTGACATTGTGAGAATCACATTGTGTTTGAGATTTTTTCAATCCTTAAAGTAGGACAATTTATTATTCTTTTAATAACATTGGCAAATATTGTACCCTTCTATTTTTTTTACATATGAACCTATACAACTATTATATTTCATATTTTGTGATTCTAATTTTGGACCTGGAAATTTTGGGAAATTAACCTGGAAAACCTGGAATTATTCATGAATTATTATTTTTTAATGGTTCAGTGGACACCCTGTTATTATATTATTCAGGTCGTCATATACACACTAAAACACAAACACAATAAAAACAAAAATACACAACACATAATAATTTTGTGTGCGACACGGATTAAGTCGGTTGGTGTACTCCATCTCGTCGTCTACGATACACTAAACTAAGCAGTCTATATGCAAGGTGGTCATTGACCAGACCTATCTTGATAACCGAGGGCTGTATCGTATAGGTCGTTTGATTGAAAAGATAGCTGATCATTCAGTAACTTATATGGGTTATGTCTGAATTCTTTATAAATTTCTAATTCTTCTATGGCGTTCATTGATCTCCCCTTTACGCAATAATGAAGAGGTGTCAAGTTATTGTCGAAATTCATGTGACTGTGGTTATAGTCTATTAAATGTTGAGCGTAATTTGACTTCATTTTACGCATGTTATTGTGCGGCAGGTGTTCTTTAAAGCGTTCTTTAAGCGCTCTGCCTGCTGTCCAATATAAAAGCGGTCACAATCGTTACAGTTTATTCTGTATATACCTGACTTCCTTTCTGTTGGTGTCGACCGTTTATGACGCAATATTTTTTGAACATTGTTATTTGTTCGATATGATACGTGATGTTAACTTTGTGTTTATTAAATGTATTTTTTAGCATCATAGGGACAATGTTAGAATATTCGATCGAGACAAATTTATTAATTTCCTTGTTTTTACGTGGCATGGATGTCCTTTTCATGTGTTTACGTAATAATTTGTCGATCATTGAACTTTGATAGCCGTTTCGCTGTGCTATATGCTTTATGGTGTTAAGTTCATCATGGAAGTCCTGTTTATTTAGTGGTATAGGGAGAAGACGGTGGATGAAGCTGTTGTAGGCAGACATTTTTTTAGACATGGGGGGGGGGGGTGATATATTATTTACTTGATAATGAGACTACGGTCTCGAAACGCGTCGTAGTAAAACGAATCAAAGAAGTCACACGAGGAACTAACAAGCAGGTAATATACAGGTTATTTCCTGTATTTATTTTATTTTATGAAGTGACTTGGATACCAAAAATCATGAAACTCAAAAAAAAAAAAAAAATAATAAACTATATGTTTGCTATGCATTTTCGGGAATTTTTTTTTAACCTTTATTTATCTCAGACAAATAGTTTACAGGCCTAACGAAGTAAGGTGAGGAATTTCAAATTTATTTTCCATATTTATCATAGTGGCCGTTTATTTAAGGACCACAGGAGTGGATCTTGATCTTATTTTACGCTACTAAAGTTAGTTAAATTTACTTTCCGTGCACTTTATTGTTAGTTTAATCCCCTATGGGCTATCGCCTCAACGTTTCACACAAACAAAGCTACACACACACACACACACACCAATACTTGTACAGCGTAGGATCCGAGCAAATGCGTAGTGTACATGCATTATTAACTTTTTTATGTTCCTTAATTTTATTTACAAATAATTATCACTTATGCTAAATAAATTATACTAAACATAATTGTTGCATTATTTTTCCAATTATATGCAAATTTATAACTAACACTGTACATGTACTGCGAGCAATCGCTGTTGTTATGTTACATACACAGTTACAAGTTCTGTAAACGTATAGGAAGAAAGTTTTTCCGCGCCATTCTGTTGTTGTCTTATCAGTATGTCAGACCGGAAATCAATTCATACATGCTCAACCCCGACCTTCATCAAGTCTTTCAGTTCGATTTTTTGCTCATCTGTCCCAGTAGTAAACTCTAAAATGGTTATAGATTAATCTAATTTTCCCTACAAGTTTATATGTAAGTTATGGTCATTTACATTGTGAAATGCCAGCTTTTAAAATAGGAAGTAATCTTTTTTAATTGGTTTTGCCAGTTGTTCCAGTTTATATTTGTATTTGCATTTTATTTTCATAGTTGAAAATATTTTTTAAAAGGTTCATTCTAAGAGTGACAATACAAATCTAGTTTATAAAGAGTAATTACATTTGAATACAGAAGACATTTATTTGTTTTGTAGTGCTAGAAGGTAAACATTTATAATGCTCCTTATATGGTTTTTGCAATTGTAAATAATTTTAATACGTACATAATACTTATGAGCGGCAGATCCATTTAATAGCTAAGACATTGGAATTTTTAATGTTCGATAATGCGTAAGAATAGATTTTAAAATAAGAAACATTCAGATTTCATATGTACAGAAATAGCCAATTTTTAAATTTGAATGAGGTACACACTACACATTGCCACGGGGCTTAACGCTGTGCAGGTTGGAGCCGATTAGGTTAGTTTTAATAGGTCTACGACTCAATATTTATGCCTACGTAGTGCATATTGAGCATTCGTATGGCCGGAAATGAGATTAGCGCCCCACAAACCCCCGATTACCGATTTTCACGGCTTTTCATCCATTTTTAGAGGTTTCAAAAAAATTATGCACTTTTAGAGATAGCCTACACTTTATTCTCTTGTGATGCATTTCCGCTTTCTCCCAAAACTGGTCATATCTACACTTTTTTCCTGTTTTCTGAACACGTTGCAGAAAACTGCAACCAAATCCGGAACTGTAGGCAAATTTTATGAATTTTTTTTTAGTAGCCTACTTTGCCTGGTCTACATGTTTCCGTGTTTTCCATTTGGTTTGGGAACAGAAAACAATGTTTTTTGTTTGCTGAAACAAGTTAAATGTTTGTCATTTGTTTGCAAACTGTTCGAAAACATTTTGAAAACTTTCGGCAAACATCGGAGAAACAAATGAGAAATAGGTAAACAATTGGAAAACCGTTTGTAAACAATGTTTCCGCAAACATGTTTGTAAGTGTGGACTAGGCTTAAGAGGATGAGCTAAAAGCGCAATGTGAACAAACCAAACCCAACCCCAAGGCCGTGTCAAAGCACCCCTAGAGGTATGTGAAGCTGGCAGGGCCCAATTCCAAAATTAAAAAATAAATTATTAGTTTCGTTTGTTTATCGTTTGTTTACGTTTGTTTAGCTATGTTCATAGTTTCTTTAGCCTTAGTTCAAGAGTTATTAAAAAATGGGTGCTGCTAGGTTCACACCAGCAGCGCCCAATTCAAAAATCTTTCCAAAAATAAGTGGAATCGTTTGTTTACGTTAGCCATTTTCATCATTTGTTTAGGCTCTGTAAACCATACATAGCCAAAAAATGTTGGCGCTGCTAGGTTCACACCAGTAGCGCCCATAAAGCATATTTACCCCAAAAATTAATTAAATCGTTCGTTTATCGTTAGTTTACGCTTGTTGAGCCTTAGTTTAGCAAGAAATTAAAATAATTTTCTTAATTCTCTCTACTAAAGTCACTGTTCAGCTGCATGGTCAAATAATTTCTTCATATGGAAATTTGATAAAAAAAATATCTTTTCACTATCTAGGTTCTAGGCAGAACCTCCTTATTTAGTTTTTCGGCTTCTGATTAGGAGTAGGCTTTGGTGGACTGGGTCTATTTGGGTTTGGGTGTTTGGAGTTATTTTGGTTTTGACCATTAGTCCAGTCAACCTGTGTCGTAAAATACCCGATAGAGGAAAAAATAGTATAAAGCTAATTTTTCCCCCATCGATTACTATAGTTTAGACAAGTGTATTGCCAAAAGTCCCCACCCCTACCCCCTTGCTTCCCCTCAGCGCCCCCCAAAGTTAGAAATTGCAAGGGTTTCGTAAATCGCGTTTATCTCAAAAACTATTAAAGGTATTGGAGTCAATTTTTTTCGTTGTCTTTCTTATAATTGTTTCTACAATTAATGTCCTAAACCTTTTTATCGTATCTTTTACCGTTTGGTAGTTATTTGTAAACAAGCTGATAAAAATGTATACATTTAATTACGTAATTTTACTTTTTGGTTTCCACCTATTTACACTTACATTTTACACAGAAATGTTTCAAACAAAACTTTTAGCCCCTTTTAAGAGCTTTAAAATTGTGTATCACATGACATACTTAACGTTTATATATTGCTAGTATCAGCCGTGAAAGTGCAATGCGCACAATTTTCGCGGCACTCAGCAGTAGAACGAGCCCCCGCTCTGTCAAACTAATTTGCTTGTTAATGAAACTCCATAACTGTGTACGTTTAAATAAGTTATAGTTGCAGGTTGCTATGGAGTCGTCAGTTAATTTTGGCATTACAATCGGCTAAACTTGTTGGCTGATAAGGAAATGCCACGTATTATCGTATTTTATTTGTTGATGCAACGCTTTTAAGTCCATTAAGTTTGTGATTTTACTACAGATATTATTGAAAAAAATCAAGATTAATCACTTTACAATTTCCTAATTGCCCTGCTTACTAAACAGGATACACACCGGACAGGATGTATGTAATGTTGAAGTGTCGGCTTGGAGTCGGGGATGACTGGCAGCAATAAGCAAAGTTTCGACTATGACCTTGAGACAGAAGGGGCGTGTTGTGTTGTATGACTCATACCGTTCTGACTTGAAAGTTCAGTCAAAATAACGCTCATTAAACTGATTAAAGTTAAAAGTTAAAATACACGGCATGACATAAGGTTTCCAGTAAAAAAAAAGCTCATTAAACTGATTAAAATTAAAAGTTAAAATACACGGCACGACATAAGGTTTCCAGTAAAAAAAACGCTCATTAAACTGATTAAAGTTAAAATACACGGCACGACATAAGGTTCCCAGTCGAAAAAACGCTCAAAACTTTAAAAAAATATTTTATTTAAATACTGTATATATATTTCGGGAATTTTACCGAAAATAAATAAAGTTATTCTTAAAAAATTACATTGTAAACATCGGCTTTGGCAGGACACAATATTACCTGCTTCTATCTACAGATGTTTCAAAAAGCGTTTCAGATTCGTTTGGTTCCAGCGCTGTATTTTATGATAGTGAACGGGACTATACCAGAAGCAGGAAGCAGACAAATCCACTTCCAGATGTTCCAGTAGTACGGACAGTAGTCCACCAGTCCGTTACCCAGAGCTAAGCCGTTTTCAATGATTTAACTCGAAATATCGTTCAAAAAGTGTCTGCTACATAAAAATCATAGTACCGGTATCTTAAAAAAGAAGAATAATGTGTTTGGTTTGTTTTCGTAGTTGTAATACTGTAACTAAGATTGATGATCGGTTAATCCTTCGATCGGCGAAATCTCCGCCTAGACATTTTTTAAGTCTGACTTAAGTAAAATTTTTTCGGGTAAAATATTTTGAACATTGTTTGTTAAGTAACGGTATCTATGTTATTTGTATTCATATATCATAGGCAGTAGAGTTAGTTTGTTACTGTAGTTATTATTGTGCCCAAGACGGTGACGTGGCTCAAGGACAACCACCAGCTGTAGTAAGGGTTTGTTTGGTACCGTGTCTATAAATAGAATCAGGGTATCTACCATAGCAAAACTGGAAAAGTAACAAAAAACTTAATTTCATAGATAGGTAACGAATTATTGACATTTTCAGAATGAACGTTTCCCGAGATTACGTTTTTTTTTTGAGTCACTAAGAAATGCCTTTGTTTTAATTTTGATCAAATACGTTTTAACTCTGGTTATGTCATAACAACTAGAGAAAATTATTTTCGGGCGTGATTTTCTTTCGCAGAAATTCGATGACTGACGTTAGTTTTAATCGTTAACCAATATTTTTACGATTAAGAGTTAAAAGTTAAACCATTTAAAACTAACGATTAATTTTAATCGTTAATCCCAAGTCTGCCTGCATTAGGCTAGTCTTGTTGACAGGTCCACGATAAGACATTTACTACGACACCGTGTTTATGTGATGACTTTGTTTTGTTTTGACGACTTGGAAAAGATTTTTCTGTGATCTGAAGATGGGCACGTAGGTTTCCTGTAACTGCAGTAATCACCAAGTGATTTTATTGGTTGAAAAAAAAAACCGATAAAGCAGGTATTGTACCTAATGTAATTAATTGTTAAAATTCTACAATCCGTGGGCTAATATGTTGAAATTGAGATCAATGTTGTCTTTAAGAAGGGACGCTGAGATGCCATCGCAGCCAGGTGCAGACGTAAACTGTTTGTATATCGTGTTATGTCGTATCCAGTAACAGTACGCAAAGTGAAATCAGATAACGTCTCATAGTTATCGTCCCTTATTATAGGTTCACCACCTGAGTCGATAGATAACGCTAAACTATATCTGACGCTGAAGAAGTACGAGTTAAATTCATTAGCAACTTGTTTATATGTGTCTGTGTTTATGTCTGATTGGGAACCTTGCAAATATTGTTTTATTGGAAAACATTTCTTACTGCTACCGCTACCACTCAAATCGTTTATAATTTCCCAAAGACGTTTTGGATTATTTCTACAATGAATTAATTTGTCTCTATAAAAATTCCGTTTAACTGTACGTTTATAATTCCGTTTATAATAGTGTTTAATTGGTTCCTATAAGTTTTAAAATATGCTGTAAGGACCGTATTAAAAGGTTGTTTCCTTACTAATTTTGCGAGTTTATCTGTGTTTCTAATAGATCGAATAAGACTACTAGCAGTCCAAGGTTTTAATTTTTTATTATGTGATTTGAGCGATGAAGTTCTTTTTGTTGAACCGCGTACAAGTTCGTGAATAAGAGATTTAAAAACCAAAGAGATAATTCGGATATCCTGCGAACATGTTACAGATTCTCATTTTTGATTAGTCAATAATTTAACAAATTCTTTTTTATCGAAAAAAAGTCGTGAATGGAGACTTCGAAACAGTCACCGAAATCAGCTCGAACTGGTTTACCCAAGCGCTGTGCTGTAATGGTCCGTGACGTGGGTTTGAATTACTACAGCCTGCACTCTATCGAAATCAAAATGGTTAACAAATACATGGTCAATGCATGAACTACCTTCGCCGGACACTCGTGTCGTACTTTCACACAGCTTACAAACCCGGCCCCAGTCAGTACATTTAAGTAGCGGTCAATATGTCTGTCATTTTTCAGTAATTAAAAAGAATACAGAACACTTGTAATTACCTTACATTATGATTAGATTCATAAATAAATAGTATACACTTAATTACCACGTATACTTTAAAAAATTAATGAAATAAAAATTACTTTGCATTGACTATCTTCTAATCATTGACCATCTTTGCATCATGGTCAATATACCCATCCATCAGTCGTTCCTCCCCACTACAT
>JAGFPH010021091.1:0-13641 GCA_018207615.1 Philaenus spumarius | reverse complement strand
CCTTATTTTACTGGTGGTCACCACCTTCTTTCACTGGTGGTTACCTCCTTATTTTACTGGTGGTCACCACCTTCTTTCACTGGTGGTTACCACCTTATTTTATTGGTGGTTATCACCTTCATTAACTAGTGGTCACCATCTTATTTCTTTGGTGGTTACCACCTTCTTTCACTGGCGGTTACCACCTTCTTTCACTGATGGTCACCACCTTCTTTCAGTGGTGGTAACTACCTTCTTTCACTGCTAGTCAACACCTTCTTTCACTGGTGGTCACCACCTTCTTTCACTGGTAGTTACCACCTTATTGTACTGGTGGTCACCACCTTCTTTCACCGGTGGTTACCATCTTCTTTTACTGGTGATCACCACGTTCTTTCACTGGCGGTTACCACCTTCTTTCACTAGTGGTCACCACCTTCTTTCACTGGTGGTCACCACCTTCTTTCACTAGTGGTCACCACCTTCTTTCACTAGTGGTCACCACCCTCTTTCACTGGTGGTCACCACCTTCTTTCACTAATGGTCACCACCTTATTTTACTGGTGGTCACCACTTATAAGGTAAGTGGTTGATTACCACTTATTTTACTGGTAATCAACATCTTCTTTTACTTGGGGTCATCCCCTTCTTTCACTGGTGGTCACCACTTTCTTTCACTGGTGATGAACACCTTATTTCACTGGTGGTCATCACCTTCTTTTACTCGTGGTCAATACCATCTTTCACTAGTTTTCAATACCGTATTTCACTGGTAGTCAACACCGTCTTTTACTGGTGGTCACCAGCTTCTTTCATTGGTGTAACTAACTTCTTTCACTGGTGATCAACACCTTCTTTCACTAGTGGTCACCACATATTTATAATAATTAATTGTCCATGCTAAGAGAGTGAAACGTCACTTTTAAACGAGAAGTAAAATGTGAAAGAACATCGTAGAGATAAAACTGTACGTGTTATTATATTGTATGAGTTTTATTATTACTTTGCTATGCATAACATTCACTTTAAAGCTAATCTTTTCATATCGGTGGCACCTTAACTTGTTTTTCTTTACCAATTACCTTTGACGTACAGAAAGAATACAAAGACCACTTCATTAAAAATAATTCCACCACGCAGCTGAACCACTGACGTGAGTTGAGCAAATTCCAAAATTAAGTTTATAGGCCTATGTTTTAGGGTTTCAACCAACATTTTGGGAAATAGGTCTAATTCACGACGGTGCTGAATTACTGCAAAATGGTTCGCACGCCATTCCGCATATTGGGATTATCTTCAATACACAATGCTTCGCACGCCAACCCCCGTATTGGGAGTATCTCCAATACACAATGCATTGCGTGCTTCGCACGCCATTCCGGATATTGGGAGTATCTTCAACACAAAAAGCATTGCGTGCTTCGCACGCCAACCCCTGTATTGGGGGTATTTTCAATAGACAATACGTTGCGTCCTTCGCACGCCAACCCTACGGTAGAATCCACCACATGGCTTTGGACCGTGTGCTTCTATGGTATTTTACGTTTTCATCGATTTTGGGGGAACCAAGCGAGATATAAGGTCTCGTAAAAAGACAAAATGTGCAGAATAACATCCTGCATTTATATTTGTAGAAAAACTCTACAAACAAATTCATTCTCGTAGGAAAAATCTCCGAAAATAGCTACTTCCGGTGAAAAAACGTGCTTCCGATTGTTGGATTTTTTTGGCCAACGAACTCGTCCGAGCGACGTAGACAACCAACATGTGTACCAAATTTGGACCAAATCGGACTTAAAGTGCGGCCGCTAGAGTGCGAACACATATAACATGTATATGATTTTTAATGACCCCTCAAATTCAAATGGAAATTCGCTAAAAAAGTAAACTCTCTTGATCACAGTATTAGATAACGGTTTTAGAGTTATGTAAAATTAAACATTTTAAATGGCCCGGTAATTTTAAAATATACAAGAGAACGTTTTGGTGTTTCGTGTACCTTTGTAGAAGGACACATAAGAAAGTATACTACTAGAGGGCACCTCCCTCTGTTCGCTTCGCTCACCAATCCTCATTAATCGAGCCGATGCAAATGCAAACAGATTATTACATACTCTGATATTTTCACGGAAATTAAGATAGCTTAGGACGGACGCACCTTGATTGAGGTGTGGTAGTGGTTACCTGGATCCTGACGCGTGCGCAGTAGTTCCACAGTTTCGATTAGTAGAGGCACTTAAATCGGGGTCGGTTGTTGCTCAATGCATTACCTACTTCCAAAGAAAGTTTTTTGGTAAAGAAAAACAAAATGGCAGGTTCTCGCTTTTTAGCGAATTTCCATAGGAAAAACGAGCTATTGCAGTGGCCCTTATGGTAAGACCCAAGGTCGGGAGTAGCAAATGAGCACCGATCATGGTCCCCAGAACACGTTTTGGGGTGTCGTTAAAACGTATACATATAACCACTTTTTTAGGTTCAGGGGGGCCCAAAACCGATATTTCCATAAAAAACTCAAACTCGAAAATTTTGACGAATACAATACTTTCTCCATATACTATGGTATAGGGGAAGAAAGTAAAAACACTTAAAATTTATTATTAGCGAATTTTAATAGGAAAAATTAGCTAGTAGCAAATAAGCGCCAATCATGGTCCCCAGAACACGTTTTGGGGTGTCATTAAAAATCATATATATGTGTTCGCACTCTAGCGGCCGCATTTTAAGCCCGATTTGGTTCAAATTCGGTACACAGGTTGGTTGTCTACGTCGCTCGGACGAGTTCGTTAGCCGAAAAAATCCAACAATCGGAAGCACGTTTTTTGACAGGAAGTAACTATTTTTCGTGAATTTTTCCTACGAGAATGAATTTTTTGTTGAGTTTTGTCTACTAATGTAAATTAATGTAGGATGTTATTCTGCACATTTTGTTTTTTTTACGCGACCTTATAGCACGTTTGGTTCGCCCAAAATCGATCAAAACGTAAAATACCATAGAAGTACCCGGTTCAAAGCCATGTGGTGGATGCTACCGTAGGGTCGGCGTGCGAAGCACGCAATGCTGTTTGCATTAAAAGATACTCCCAATACGAGGGTAGGCGTGCGAAGCACGCAATGTTTTGTGTGTTGAAGATAATCCCAATATGCGGAATGGCGTGCGAACCATTTTGCAGCTATTCAGCACCGTCGTGAACAGACCTATTTCCCAAACTGTCGGTTGAAAGCCTAAAACATAGGCCTATAAACTAAATTTTGGAAATTTGCTCAACTCACGTCAGCGGTTCAGTTGCGTGGTCGAATTATTATCTTATTTCGACCTAAAGAACTGTCCTACGAAATGGTTCTAGAAAGTTCTAATACACCCTGAATGTTTTAAGGAGGATTTACTACTTAGCTTTTACTAAAATTCATAAAATTTCCCTAAGAATCGTAATTCACACAGGTTACGCAAATCTCTCGTCCGGCCGTTTTCAAATTGTAAAATACCGGACGATCGTGGATTTACTGTGTCAAAATAAGGCGTTGCACACGTACCAAGTAGCTGTGTCAGAATTTGCGTAAATCAACGTAGTTAAATGGAGTCGTACAGCGATGAATGAAAGCCGTGAAGGCGGGCAAGACAAAGATACCATCTTGTTTATGATTATTGCTCTAAGTTTGAACCTGCAGTTTTCCCATCGCGTAACAATGTCCGTTGCGCAACCACAATACTGTGCCGTGTAACTGCCCGCCCACTAAACACTGCGTTGTAAACTGCATTAATATTGTTGCGTGTTGCGAGCAATTAGCAAAAGTACTTTCATTAAACGGTACCAGCGTTATTAACACCTGAACCGGTGAAAGTTGTTTCAATTAATTTTAGTTGTGTTATTCAAATTTGTTGAACTTGCGATTGGTATTGTTGATCGAGCAGTCGACTTGGGTACTTTTTAAAGGTATGATTAAAGTTTATCTAAATTTGGATTCATTTAATTTAATTTGTATACGAAGGGCTCCACCCCTGCTCGCTTCCCTCGCCTCCGTGGTGGATGAAAAATTATCATGTGGTAATTTAAAAATTGTAAACAATAACAGATCACCAACAGCTAACTGTAGATGTTGAAATGAAATGTTCCCGTTGTGAAAAAAACAACATTTTATTTCAAAATTCCTTTTAGAAAGTAATGGAAAGTTTGATATTAATTTAAAATTTATACAGGGTGTTCCCAAATTATGTTTCCAGACTTCCACAAATTGTTCGTTTGGTCGAAACAAGAACAAAACTTCCAATAAACATAGGTCCTAAAACGCTTAGTTTTCCAGATATCCGCCATTTTGTTTTTTGTACAAAATAATTCATATCTAGAGAAAAGTTTGACTGATTGAGTTCAAACTTAGCATGAAGTTTAACCTAACAGTGATATACCTCATGAAAAATAAACGATTAAATCCAATCATGCGTTTCAAAATGGCGGCCGTTTGAAAATTTCAAACCTAAATTACTCCAAAACCGTACATTTTAACGAAAAATGTCGAGACACCTTTTTTGTAGCCCTTTTCATTCCCTATCGTATGGTGTAACTGTCAAAACAATCGGATGAAGGATAACAGCTAAGTAAAAGGTAATGACAACAAATGTCCATACAATATTGTCGTATTACTGTGTTGGTATAGGATGCCGGGTTGAACAAACCAATTAGTACACATAACTTAACTGTTATCCTTCATCTGATTGTTTTGACAGTTACACCACCCGATAGGGAATCAAAAGTTCTACAAAAAAGATGTCTTGACAATTTTCGTTAAAATGTACGGTTTTGGAGTAAGTTAGGTTTGAAATTTTCAACCAGCCGCCATTTTGAAACGCATGATTGGGTTTAATCGTTTATTTTTCTTTAGGTATATCACTGTTAGGTTAAACTTCATGCCAAGTTTGAACTCAATCAGTCAAACCGTTCTCTAGATATGAATTATTTTGTACAAAAAACAAAATGGCGGATATCTAGGAAACTAAGCGTTTTAGGACCTATGTTTATTGGAAGTTTTGTTCTTGTTTTGACCAAAGGAACAATTTGTGGAAGTCTGGAAACATAATTTGGGAACACCCTGTAAATGCCATGCGAACAATTGGTAAAGGCCAGAATGCCGGAAATGTACTGTGCTCTTTACTCGACCTGCCTTCTCCAGTGCAGAAATGTGAGGCCCACAACAAATAAGGAAATACCTTTAGCTGTAGAAAAATGTGCTCAGGATAGTTTGATAAGAGCTACAACTGAAGCAATTTATGAAAATAATGACTGTACTGATCCTGCAGTTGGCATAGATGGTACATGACAAAAGCGTGGACACACTTCTCTGAATGGTGTTGTTAGCGTCACAAGTGTGGATACTGGGAAAGTTTTGGATGTAGCAGTAATGCCCAAATATTGCCAGGTAGATGCCACTTGGAATACTAACAAAGAGCACATTTGTACAAAATATTATGACGGATCAAGTGGCGGGATGGAGGTAGCCGGAGCTGTGCAAGTTTTTCGGAGTTCGGTTGTTCGTGTAAAATATTTAAAATACCTAGGTGATGGCGAAAGCAAAGGTTTTCACAAAGTAATTGATGATAAGCCATATGGTGATGGTGTAAAAATTGAGTGTATGGAACAAGCAGAAGAGAATTTGTACTTGGATGAGAACGTTAAAAAAAGAAATGAAATGAACAAAATTAGAAGTTGGTAAAGTCCTAGGAGGGAAAATTAGGCTAACAGATGCTGAAATAGATAAACTGCAAAACTATTATGGGTTAGCTATAAGAAGATGAGTGAATAGTGTACATGAAATGAAAAGAAATATTTGGGCAACATTCTTTCACAGACCCTCCACTGATGAAAACCCACAACATGAATTATGCCCTAAGGGTGGAGATTCATGGTGCACTTATAACAAGGCTCAACAATTTAAACTTCCTCACAAACATAAATCTGGCAAAAGAAGTTGTTCTAGCAACTAAAAAAAATTTACAGAGACTTATCAAACCCAGAACTTTAAAAAAAGTGTTTGCATGGTCGAACTCAAAATCCGAATGAAAGTTTCAACAATTGTTATTTGGTCCGAAATCTCAAAAACTACTTTTGTGAGATTTAACACTTTAAATGTAGGTGTATACAACAGTGTCTTAAGTTTTAATGATGGATATTTTAGTAAATTAGCTGTGTGTAAGGAGTTGGAAGTAGGAATATGCAAACGAAGCTGCGATGCGTTACGAACATTCGATGTTACTCGGTTAAAAACTCTGAAAATGCAGCAAAGGAAATGACAAGAGAAGCTAGGCAAAAGAGAAGATTCAAGAGGAAGCTCCTAGAAGACAAGAATGAAGAAAAGGAATATGGTGCAGGACTTTTTTAAATCTACATGATAAGTTAACAAACTTTAACGCTTGTTTTCCGAAAAACTACTTTTTTTAAACAAAAATACAGTTTTCTCAGAAACTATTTGAGATGTTTCTTTGAAATTTCTCATGCATGTACTTTATTGCAATATACATCTACTGTAGAAAAGTGATGACCATAGGCCTGGTGTATTTCAATTAGGTGATATAGTTGTAAAAATGGGGGGAAATTTGAAAATTGTTAACTATATTTAAAACAAACTGTATTTTAAGAAAAATTTGGTTCAGGATAATGATTATCCTACCAAGTGTTCATTAGGGCCATAAAATAAGCTGACAAATTTTAATTGTCTAGTGCTTATCATTTCAGAATAAACATCTACCTATTTTAACTTAGGAGCCTCCCGGTCCCCTTAAACGTTTACGGCCTAAGTAAAACCCAGTTTCTTTATCCGAAACTCTCGATTAGTAAATAAATCTTGCAATCCATTTCCACAAAATTAGTCCACAAAATATTGGCAGTAAAAATACCCACCGCGTACCAACTAAAAGCGTCAACAGGTGGCCGTCATTGCAACCATTAAAGTGAAATAAGAACCCATAAATTATACAGTCCCGTCAATTGCTGGCGATCAAAAATCAATCGCACCCAAAGTACCTGCAGTGCCTTGTATTTGTATTTTAAAATGGATCACCTACACGGGAGCCCACGTACGCTCGCCGGCTCTTCTTTGATTGAGACGAAGCGAGATCGCGTGTTACATCCACACCTCTATATCTCCGCCTACGCGGGGACCCGTCGTTAATGAGCCAATAGAAATTGTCCGGAGAATATCAATACGTCTGTCATTTGTTTTTAATTACGTCAAAATATCCGTCGCTTGCAGCGCGGTTTCTTGATGGGCTTCTAATTAAAATTTCGTTCCATTTGAATTCGTCCGTTCCATGGCAGTAAATTGCTGGGTGATTTTCGCAGTACGTTCTTGTTGGTTTTAACGGGAAAGTAAATTTATAAGACGTTCAACTGTATGTTAAAAATCTTCATATATAGGGTGACGCAAAAGTTCCGCGACCCCTTCGTAATTTTAAACCAGTTCCAAACTTTCTGGAAGTTATATTGGGAAAATTCTACACCGTTTAGGGGTAGCAAGTCGAACATTTTTAATAGTAATCCTTATTGTGTGATATCTCGTTTTAAATCCGTCGTTGATATGAGAAAATTGATTGCAATGTATACACCTCTCCGATAGCCTACCCCAATCCAAAATGGCGGAGCCAAGAAGTTCAGATTTTCCGATTTTTCTACTTATTGTATTCTACGTACAATTAGATGTGTATTCATTTTAAGATCCAGAGACATTACACAATTTTTTTAATCTATATTAATTATGATTTAGAAAAAAATAACTCTTGAGAATTTTTAGTCACATTCTTATTAGGTTAAGGGGGTTGGGGGGTTGCAAGTCAAAATGTTTAAGTAGTAACCCTTATTGTGTGATACCTCATTTTAAGGGGCCGCTACCCTGTCCGCCATATTGAATCTGATTCCCATAAGAGCAATGCTGCAGAATAAGTAATTTTTTCCCGTTAATTCGTGGAATAGATTTAAAAATTTGGTTTCATTTTGAAGTGCTGTCATATGCGGATGTTGATTGCTGAATACATTTTCAAAAACCGTTTTATTGTTTTCATAAACGTATGGTATGAATAGCAAAAAAATAGTAAACTTTATAAATTTTTTACTCAGTTGCAAAAAGAAATGTTGCAAAAAACCTTAGCAATCAACGCCCACAATCTATTTTACTTTAAGGAAAAAAAATACAGCTTTCGTTTCTTGACAAAAACAACACACAAATATGCTTAATAGTGAAGGTATGTTATGGTTATTAGCGAATTTCCATAGGAAAAATGAGCTATTGATGGTGAGACCCAAGGTCGGGAGTAGCAAATGAGCACCGATCATGGTCCCCAGAACACTTTTTGGGGTGTCATTAAAATTCATATATATATATTTGTATATATGTGTTCGCACTCTAGCGGCCGCATTTTAAGTCCGATTTGGTTCAAATTTGGTACACATGTTGGTTGTCTATGTCGCTCGGATGAGTTCGTTAGCCAAAAAAATCCAACAACCGGAAGTACGGTTTTTGACAGGAAGTAACTATTTTTTGAGATTTGTACTAAGAGAATGAAATTATTTTAGAGTTTTTTCTAAAAATATAAATGTAGGATGTTGTTCTGCACATTTTGTTTTTTTACGCGACCTTATAGCTCGCTTGGTTCCCCCAAAATCGACCAAAACGTAAAATACCATACAAGTATCCCCGGTTCGAAACCAAGTGGTGCAAACTCGCGAGGCCACTAGGCGCAAAAAAATTCTACTAATATATTGCGTACACAGACAGCTGTTCAACGCCTTCGTGAGTAGACCTATCTCCCAAAATTGTTGGTTGAAATCCTAAAACACAGGCCTATAAACTTAATTTTGGAAATTTGCTGAACTCACGTCAGCGGTTCAGCTGCGTGGTCGAATTATTTAACATTGAAATTGGTAGCCAACTTCGCCGTTTTGAATTTAGGGAGCCGAGCCTTAAAGCCTTCGTTGAGACGAGACAATAATGAATGAAGGTTAAAAAATTGTGCAATGTTTCCACTTAGGTCTCACTATAAGAGTGACTGAAATGGTCCATCTTTCCCATGGAAATTCGCTGGCTGATAACTTGGACAACTGTTCATTGGGCTTTAGATTTAACTATTGTCTTTAGATGCATCTATCAAGGTCTTTCAAGTTGTAATGCCTAATTCCAGAGTTTTTGATAGTAGGAATCTTGATTGTGTCCCAAATTAATGATTTTAAAACCCCTTCGATTCGCTCACCAACACCCGCGTAGTCCAGTCAAATTGTGCTTAAAAGAACCCCTGGCGGGAAAGTTTTGGGGTAGTTTTGATTTCTTCCTTTCTATATGTATTTTGGGGTGCTGAATCCGAATCTGAGGTTTTCCTACAAAATTTCGTGACGCAACATTGACAAAAATGCAAAAACATGTAAAAAAACTCGTGTTTTGGCGGTTTTTTTGCTTATAAGTCGAAAATATCAACTTTTCGTAAATAACCTTCCTATTCAAAAAGAATGTACATAAAATTTACTACAAATTACATCTTTTAGGTTTTTTTCTCCGACGAACCGTTCGGGCTCAAGCGCCAGTTGAAAATTAGCGTATTTCGGCTGGCTCCGCAGAAACCCACTTTTCCACTCCAAAGCTCTAACTTATTATTTAAGGCTGTAATTTAGTGAATTCTTCCTACTTTTTAGTTGAATACAATGTGACTGGTTCAATTATTATGTCATCTAAAGTAATAAAACAATATAATATAAACTAAAAAACTAATTTAATATACCACGTTTTTAAAACAGAATAAATCTGTATAAATCTGCACGGCTAGGAGAAATTATTGTATACTTTTTAGTTGGTTTAAAAAAATTTGGTATATTAAATTATTTTAAATTCAGTAATATTTTCAGATTTTTAGTCCTCAGATGTGAGTTATATTTAAAATATCTTTAGCTCATTGAGAACTTAGTTTAAAATGGAATAGACAAACAAACAGACAGACAGACAAAAATGCAAAGTAAAATTGCATTGACATCCAGTTCGAGTTATGTTTAAAATTTCTTTTTCATCGGGAAGTTGGTTTAAAATCGGTTGTACTGAACAAACAAGAAAGCAAGTTAATAAAAACGTGGTAATAAAGGAAAAGGAAAAGTGCCTCAAACACTCTACAATCCTCATCTTGCCGTCAACAAAACCCATTCAGACCATATATTGTTCCTGCACGCGATGAGTTTTTGTGACACCACTTCTGCTTTGTTTAATCAGGGAAAACTTAAATTTTTTAAAGTCCTGCAGAAGAACAACAACTTGCAACCAGTCATTGATGCTTTCAAAGACCCTCGTGCACACCAGGACAAGATTGCCGAAGCAGGAAACGTGTTTCTCATGGCTCTCTATGGGAAAAGACATGAGACTAGCCTGAACGATTTGAGATACAGGCAGTATGTATCTTCATCGTACAAAATAAAACCAACATTGCCTCACTACCCCCCACTGAAGATGCAGCACGACAACATTCATTGAGAGTTTACTTTCAAATGCAGCAGTGGTTATCAGGTCAAACCACTCTCAAACAAAGAGACCCGAACGAGTGGGGGTGGAAAAAAACAAATAATGGTCTCGTGCCAGTGCCAACCACTTTAAACCCTGCCCCGGACTCGATACTGCAACACATTTCTTGTAAATGTAAAAAAGGATGCCAACGCAATTGTGGATGCAGGAAGACAGGCCTCCATTGCTCCGTTATCTGCACAACTTGTGAAGGACTGTGTGAAAATGTTGAGCCCCCGGAAGACAGCAATGATGACGGAGAGGCAGAAGAAAGAGACTTACATGTTGTGGAAGGTAGTCTAATCTTACAATATATTTCGTAATCATTCATTTAAACTGTGAACTAAGCAGTACATAGGTTTACGCATAGTTTATTCATGATTTCCATAATTATTTTTTGATCGAGAATTAATGCTTTTTTCAGAATGCAAAACAGAATGCGGGGTTCTGGTAAAAACTTAGTTACTTTATCGACTTAATTACAATGAATTCGTAAGCCTAAATACATTTGTAAGAAAACAATAAAAAAATATTTTAAAAAACACTTTACTAGACTGGTTACAAATAAATTAAACTATTTAAAATTTTATGTCATTGTAATGTTTTTCAAATTCAACTAGGATAAACTTGGCAAATAACAGATAAATTAAAAAAATTTAAAACCCCGTACGGCTGAACTGATTTTCTTGAATGATAGCTATACTAAGAGCACTCTCGGTGACTCCACTCTCTCCACGTCTACGCTCGCGAAGCAAATGCAAAGAAGACGGCGAACTTAATCAGCTGTTTATCAGTTATTGCGTACAGCTGGTTCCAGTCGTAATACGTAACAGCTCAAATAAATTATTTATGGTAAAGTCTTCTAATAACTGTTTCCTTAAATTTGTAGGAAATCGTGAGCCTGTTGGCAAGTTTATCAATATCTACAATTTTTAAGTACAAAAATTATCCATTTTCTTTGTTTTCTTATTAAAATACAAATAACTAGGGGAGACCCCTGCGTGCTTCGCACGCCAACCCCCAATGGGACCTTCTAAAAACATACGTTATGTTTTGTTTATAATAAAGTTGTAGTATTAATAATAACCCCAAAACTAAGATGGTAAATAATGTTAAATGTTCAAACCAAATTATTTCTTATATTTTATAACAGCAGTTAATAATAGTTAAAAGAACCAGCAAAACTCAGGTCTACACTTTGAAACCCTAACCTAAAAGCTAGAAATACAAAAATAATTGCTTCAAATTTTGAAATCACCTGTTAATGGAAATATTGAAGCAAACATCTATATTATCTGTTATTTTATTCAATTGGTTGCTATGGTAATAAATGTAAATACATGTGTTGGTTTATCATTCCAGGCCTAACCTAAGATTTTTCCGACTAAATTTACAAATATTAAAATAAAAAAAACGGTTTTTACCGAAATGAATTATAACCTATGTTACTCAGGGATAGTGTAGCTTTTTAGTAATACTACTATTTTTTCAATCGGTTCAACAGCGCCAGAGATACAAACAAACAAACAAACTTTACCTCTTTATAATATTAAGATTAGTATAGACTAGGGGAATCTCTGCGTGCTCCGCACGCCAACCACGTTGGGACCTTCTATACACATAATCATGTAGTTTTCTTTATAATCAAAATGTAGGATTAATGATAACCCCAAAGCTAAGGTATTAAATAATGTTAAACGTTCAAATCAAATTATTTCGTATATTTTACAACAGCAGTTATAATAAAGGTTAAAAGAACCAGCAAGGCTCATGTCTACACTTTAATAACAACCTAACCTAAAAGTTAGAAATGCTTCAAAATAATTGCTTCAAAGTTTGAAATCAACGGTTAATGGAAATACTAGAGCAAACAGCTGTTTTATCTTTTATTTTATTCAATTGATTGCTATGGTAATAAAAGTAAATATATTCAAGAAATATGTGTTGGTTCATCAGTCTAGACCTAACATAAGAATTTTTTTCGACTAAATTTATAAATATTGAAATAAAAAAATGTTTTTATTAAAATGAATTATAGCCTATATTACTCAGCGATAGTGAAGCTTTCTATTAGTAAAACTGTTAAACAAATTTTACCCCATTATAATATTAAGTATGTGTATAGATAATTTATTGCAAAACCTTAAAAATGTGTTTTATTAATTTGTATGCATTCATCAAACGATTCAAAGCGTTCAGCTGTTTACTTTATTCAACAGAAACGCGTTCCTCGTGATGTCTAAACGCAATAATATTATACGATTCGTTCGGCCAATACATTTATATCGAAACCAATTTGATTTATATCTCGATAAAAACAAACATAATCAATTCATTAGGCGCCACAATAATGATATTCCGAGACGTAATTCGAGAAATAAATGCAGAGCGATAAATCAAAGTTTGTAAAATCGATTCTCTATCTCGACCCGTTAATGCGCGTCCTTGTCGTGTATTACAGAGTTAAATCAATTTGGGAAAATAGAACGGCGGACCGCGTTTTGATTTATCGAGCGGCGGCCTACTATTGTGCGAAGACTACTCAATTTCACAGATACTCGGAGGTGATAAGCAGTCGCACAGGTTGGCGTCGGGTTTCGAACTGTGCCAAACGGATTTTGATTTACGTTTTCTTTTAGTGACCCACGCGTATCGTATCGGTGAAACTTTTGGGTCAATCTGTGTTGAACGAATTCGGTAGAGCGATAAAGAATTTGTGCAGCACTTTGATCGATATTTTGAGTGGGGTCGAAATTAATAGATTGTGATCGGCTTTACAAAATACAAAACTAAAGAAAGCGCTTTTAAAACTAGAGAAAACAATTAATTTAAAAGTAAATATTTCTCTACGTGTGTTTTTACTTTATTAGGATTATTTTAAATAAATATTTAAATTATTAACACGTTCACGGCTAAGGACGCACATGTGAGCTTGACACTCAACACTATGAGAAGCGGCCGACGCACAGTGCATTGCGCGCCAACCCTCGTCTTGGGAGTATTTTCAATACGCAATGCATTTCGTGCTTCGCACTCCAACCCCATTATGGGAGTATTTTCAATACACAGTGCACTGCGTGCTTCGCACGCTAACACTCGAATTGGGAGAATTTTCAATACACAGAGCATTGGGTGCTTCGCACGCCA
>JAGFPH010021088.1:0-13643 GCA_018207615.1 Philaenus spumarius | reverse complement strand
AAAAAATAAAAAAAGTAGTAGCAATCGAACTTTTTTATGTCATGATTAAAAATTTATATAAAAAGTTAAAGTTATTTTTGTGTAAAAAAGGCTAAAGTAGTGTTATTTGATTTTTAATTCCATCCATTAGCACCCACAACTTGTCAACTTTACACTTGCGAAGTTTCAAAATTTTAACTTTACTCTAAGTATGTTAAATCACAGGTTGAGTGAAACGAGAGCATTGGCATAATTCAAAGTTGAGAGCGCCGTTTATGTCTCTCTGACCCAGACAAGATGGCCGACCTGGCTTCACCCGCTATAGTGTTAGCTTTATAGCATTGAAGAAACAACACTATAAGAAGCGAAATCCCCATGTTATCAGAGTTAACACTTTTCAACAGTCGAAAAAGCCTAGTTGGGATTGAGGCCAACAGGTACAGCCAGCAGCATCGCCGCGCGAACTGTACCTTCTCTGTTGGGACTGTACCGTCGGTCGGTCGCGTCTTCGTTTGTGAAGTTACTCTAATAGGTCGGATGTTTGGAGTTTTGTAATTTTAATTTTTGTTTGTGATAGAGAATATTAATTAACATTATTGTTTTTCTTTAGTTTTAAAATTAACATTTTACTTTTATTACCGTAGTTTTACTTTAAAAAATTCACCCAACTCCATAGCCATTTCATCTGTATCCTAATTAATTCTTATTTATATAAAGCTAACATTTGGAAAACCTGTTTTTTTAGTGTACTTTCAAGTTCAAAGAGTTTACCTGGTTTTAGAAGTGCATTTATATTAAATCTTTAACTTTAAATTTTGTATGCTTGGTAAGAGATTTGTAATATTCTATTTGTGTGTATGTTGTTTTCCAATGTATGTATGTGTCAGGGGCGGATACAGGATTTAATTTTGGGAGGGGTCATAAGAAGTCGAAAACAACATTACCGAGAATTTAACAATAACGGGTCTGGGGCATTAAAAAATATATACAGGGTGTCCCCGAACTCTCTGGACCCCTTTTGTGGATATGTTCCTGGGATCGAGACAAACATATTTCACAATATAAACATGGGTCTACTGGGCTTATTTTTTCGTCTGTTTGTCTGTATGTGTTTTTTTACAAAATACTTAATATTTTTGAAAGTAGAAAGGCTATTGAACTCAAACTTTGTATACCTATTTGCTGCGTAACCTTTTATCACTGTACGAAAAATTAGAAAATAATTTTAAATATAATTTTTAATGTCAAATATCTCAAAAACCGCTAACGTTACAAAAAACTTACAAGAGGCAAACAATGCGGCGGGGGCTCCGTAAAACAATTAGCCCAACCAATAAAGATTTTTCTTTTTTATTGAATTTCAGTTTTAAAATTTGTTATAAAATAAAAAACTATCAAGCAAGGAATTTTTCCTCATTTTTTATAAACAAAAATAACAATAAATTTGGACTTTTGGGATTTTTTGTTGATATTATAAAAATTTATGCGTGGATTACGTTATTTCCAGCGGGACATTTGTAAAGAATTAAAAACCTACAAAATGGTTTTTGAAAACCCCGATCGGACCATTTCTCACCGAGAAAAGTCGGAAAACGCTTAAAAATGACTAGCCTATTCAAAAGTTATTCCCTTTGTTAATTTATAATACTGTATTTAGGGCAGATCTTTAGGAAAATTATTGTTTAGTATTTGTATTTCAAACAGGCGGAAGATAAAATTTGTCGCATTAATAGTTTTTGCACAATAATTGCAGTATAAACAATTTAGACAATTATCTTGCATAATGCGGAGGAGAAGAGAACGGCAGGATGCTGTTTCCGTCACTACCACTGCCTCTCTTGCAAATTTACCATCGGCGCCGGCGTCGCTAGCAAATTTACGCGGTTTGCGATATGTTCTGAAGCATTTTTATCATACTTTATCAACCTTAAAAAAATCAAGAGATAAGAATTTTAGATTTTAATTTCTACTTAATTCAGGTTAATTGGGCATATAAAGCAAGAAAATGGCCTAAATTGTTTATACTGTAATAATTGTGCAAACACTATCAATGCGACAAATTTCATCTTTTTCCTGTTTGAAGTACACATAACAAACAATCATTTTCTGAAAGATCTGCTGTTTTGGGGGACCCCCCCCCCCCCTTATCCGCCCCTGGTATGTGTATATTCATGGTGATCATTTATTTTAACAAAATAATAGGTTAAAATCGAATGTTCCATAACTATCGCCCCTCTACGTTTTGTAATATTGCAAATAGAATACGGAAATGTTTTTCTTTGTATGACTAAAGGAGGTTGTGTTTGTTGCATCCAAAAATTTGGTTGGGAAATCAAAAATAACAAATTCATGAAACCCCACTAGTGGTACCAACTATTTTGGGCAGAGTTGACACAGAGACCTCCAAATGGCATCAATATTTTAGTATAAAGACCTTGAAAATGTATACCACTCGATTTGGGGTTTGTAGGTATAAAACCTTTTTAGTCCAAAACCTTCCATTGTTGTAGTCCCCAACCTCAACAATCCCCTCTACGATTTGATCTTGTTTCTTGTGTGATTTCCTTACTCATGCTAATTAATTGTTTACAACACGTTCGCTCCCTTACGCGAATAACAAGCGTACACCTAGTTATGGAACACTCAGTATAATAATTTCGTACTCTATGTGTACCATACTTTGCTTTGAATTGTTTTAGTTGTTGCTTACGTGATCGATTGTAAGTTTTTTTTGTAATAATACGAGTATAAAGATTATTATTATTTATTTATTTATGTTTTTTTCCCCAGTTCAAAATAGTGACCTTAAAACTAAATCTTTCAGAGCGATTTAGCAAAAATGTCATAAGTATTGCCTGCAAAACAATACTTTTTATAAGCTTTAAATATCCCAAAAGCTGTAATGAACAATCTAATGCGTTATTTGAGAACGGCTGAAATATATACGTTTGGTGTCAAAACATAATTTTATTGCTATTTTACCTAAGTTTTTGCACATTTAGTTTTAAATATTTTACCCATTTTAAATCCGATTTGATGAAATAAAATGTGTATTTGTTAATTACTGGTGCATTCATATTTAATATATACCTTGTATGAAATATTTTTTCAACAAAACAAGCTTAGAAGACTTTCCCTAAATTATTTCACGGTAATAGATTATCAAATCAATTCAGGAAAACCCTATGTTCAAATAATGTTAATTGGAGATTTAAGATAATTTGTATTTGGTATTTGACATAATTTACTTAAAATTGTTTTTATATTAATTTAAAAAAAAAGTATTAAATATATGCCACACTTTATAAATGGGTTATTAAAATATTATCAATAATAAATCATTGCTCGCGCCAAATATTGAAACATGTGCTTGCTCCCTACACAACGAAAACTAAAACTTTTCGTCGGGGATGATGAAAAGGAGAATTGAAAGTAGTTTGTGCAAGGCAGTGCAAGAGGCAGTCTGTTCGCGGTCTGTTGGTGCGGCGAAATTTAAACTCTGTCTATAATGTCAGTTTCGTCTCAAAGCGCTGCAAAAGACTGGTGGCGCTCCGAGTGGCTTCGATGTGAACTACCACACAAGCGTTCGCTTAAAACCCATTAGGTTTCGCTTCTTATAGTATTGTTTCTTCAATGTTTATAGGCATGCTCCATCTATTGGTCTTATGTGGTCGATGGATAGAGTCAACATACAGACCTCCGGTTTGCGCCAATCTTCTTCTTTTATCAAGACCTGTAAAATAGGGGTTCTCATTTAAAATTTTCGACTTACCCCAAAATACCCCATTTTTGGGGAGGGTTTGAAATTTACAATACACCAAAAAACTCCATTTTCGGTCATGTTAACAATCTCCAAAGCAAATTTGTCTACTTCCATTAAAAAAAATGTTTTACTATTTTGTAATGTAGGCATAAAGTTGAACGCTTTCTTCAGTTACTAAACATTTTGTACTTTCTGAGCTAATAAAATTTTAAATCAAACAATTTTTGAGTTTATCAATCAATCATATATGAATTATTTGGTCCTTTTGATACAAAAATGTATACAACACTTTTGGATTGAGATATAATTACTATATTTTACGAATTTTAAAACAAATGCTTCCATAGGCCTAGTTTTAGTAGGTAGTCGTCGTGTAGTAGGTACATAAAAAACTGTTAACACTTTTGGATTGGGATATAATTACTATATTTGGCGAATTAAAAAAATGCTTACATCACGAAAAACCCGCCATTATGATTATACCAGTTATTCGGTTAAAAGGACATTTTACCAATTAATTTTTGGGTAAAGCATATATTCCTAAATTACTATTTAAAATAGGCCTAATTTTGTTAGCAGTCTTGTAGTAGGAACATAAAAACTGGTGTTTAAAAAAAATAAATTTGAAATTTATATATATTTTTATACACTTATATTTAGAACTAAATTATAAAACTTTTTTATATTTTGAAGAAAAAAATACAAAAAATGTTTACTACTTTTTATGTGGGCCTGAAGGTGGATTTTCCCCTTACTGGAAATTTTGTGCTTCCTGAGCTAATAACTTTTCAAATTTTACACCAATCAATTTTTTAGTTGAATATATAAATTATTTAGACATTTTTCTACAAAATGCTAATGAACACTTTTGGATTTGGATATCCTTACTATATTTTGCGATTTTTTTGAAAAATGCTTGCAAAACGCACCAAAATGGCTTGGCATTGGAGAAAATTAACATTGACAGTTATAGTGTTACACAAATTTCATCAGCCCAGTTCTTTCCTATTTTAGTCGTTCTTAACTTAATGAATGGTTTGCAACATGGTTGTGTATGGTCCTGTATTTTGCATACTGTACTTTTTTACAATTATTGAGATAGAAATCTTCCTCACAAACACTTAAGTTAAAATTAAATATATTCTGAAATAATATTTCTAAATTTATTATATTCAGAATTTTTAAAACAAGGTTTGAATTTAAAATAATTTAAAAAGAAATAAGGATACTGTATTTCCATAACATATCTTGTTATAAATTACTTTACAAATACAGTAGATTCTCAAACTTTATGATTAATTGGTGGACAACGAAGTCTGATAAATTAAATTACATTCATGTATGACATAAAAGTATATATTTAATTTTCTTGTGGTTAGGTTAGGGCACCTGCCGAACTCTCCATTTCAATATTGTTTTTGTTCTTTTTGATGGAAGTCTCAAACTGGCGTATGCCTAGGAGACCCCTAAATTTGTTCAGTGTTGTTCAGTGACTGATAATTTTGTATTGTTGTAAATTGTGTATGTATATTTTGTATTTATAGTTTATGTTATAAGTAAGCATAGTTATGTTATCAGTATGTTAAAAAAATATGACTGTAACTTCCATTCACCCCATGCTACACGTTTAAAGTACGGCCGAAAGATGGTGCTGCGGTCGGTTTCATGCTTTAATTAATTATGTTGTTATTATTAAAAATACGGCCAATAATTGTTTATTTGATAAGTAGTTTTATTAATAATGTTACATATTGTAATGCAAATTCATTAAAAGAATGAAATTCTTACAATTAAACACCGTTTCGAGCAAATAACGATATATATCGCAAACTTCTCACTGCTGTGAAAAAGGCAGGTTTCAACTAAACAATCTTCACTCGACGTAATTTACAGAACAGAACAATATAAAAAAATTGTTATAAATTTTTGAAAGCTCAGCCTTGCTGGACAATAATATAATACACAAGTAATCCAGATCTGTTTTTACTTACGAATAGGGAATGATAATCTCAGTTTATTTAATCTACGGGACACGGGACAATGTACACACTACTATGGATTTACTAACATCCAGGGTGGGATAACTAATGTAGTGAAACGTGTTCCATGTTACAGTTTCAATTTTTAGTCCGCAGCTAACCCACCAGAAGCGTTGGCGTCGCACAAACTGTGTGTGGATGACGTCATAATAAAACGTTTATTATTTGAAATAAAAGTAATGCAAGGGTAGCGGACACGGTTTTATTAGGATTGAATATTATGGATAAAATTAAAGTGTGCTACGTAAAAGGATGTTTGAATTCTCAAATTAATGAGACAGGAAGACATTTTTTTACTTTAAGAAACAAATCTAAAGGAAATCCGACACTGTAAGTATGATTTGTATACAATTAATCTTTATAACCTTTATTCTAGGCTTTGTTAAAAGAGTATTTTTTACAATTTACAGGCTGCCTATTTAAATGGAAGTACAAATGGCCTGTAATTACCAACTAGATTGTGTAATAACAAATAAAAATTCTAAGGCCTAGACTTATTTTAAGTTTTTTTTAAATAGGCTATGTTAAGTATTTTTTATCAAGTCACTGTCAAAACAATCATTAATAATCCCAATAGATTGCTTGTTCAAGATACTTATGGCCTAATTTTTAATACTTTAATAAATTATCAAGGTTTACTTATTTAATCCTATGTTATTACCTTCAGGTATTTATATAAACTTTTTCTTGTTTTTATAACCTCTACTGCACATAATCTTCAAAGAAAATGTGTACTGTATTTTTTTACACCAAGTTGATACTTCTAGATGTTTTAGATTATAGTCCTATATAAATTACTTAGTTATGGTGGGAAAGAAGGATGAAACCTACAACTTAAAATTGATCCAGTTGTTTTAAGTTCGGTTTGATTAGTTTGTCTTAGTGGCCGTAAATTTAGGACTAGGCCTACTATTCGAAATTTAGCTGATATTTTTGCAGACGACGACGTTTTACATTCTACTATGTTGTTTTAAATATTGAATACAGATAAACATACTGAGACTAAAGATTGTAAGTTAGAACTTTAGGTTATTTTTTTTTTAAATTATTCTTGCTTTTCTGTTGGTTTAATAGTAAATTTGCGCCTCTTAGTGTTACATTATTGTTGTAGAAAAGGGAGGTGCCTTACCATAATATGATAATGGTTTGATATAACATAATAACAAGTATTTTGTAACATACAGTAACAGGTTATGTCTCGATGGATATTAATGCATATTTATTTGTATTAAATAAATGCTCATAAAAAGTTTATGTAAATTGTATAGTACACAATATAAAGTTACACCTTTGCACAGGATTATAGTAAATTTAATTGCCTTTCGAATCATATAACTCACAAATTGTACTCCGGCGTAGAATGGTAGAAAATGTGCAATTATTTTACATGGACAGTAACAAAATCATTTATCGGGAGTTTCCTATTAATATGTTTCCTTGTTCCGGGGACTGTACCTGAAATACCTTTACACAGGATTGTAGTCAATTTAATTAACTTTCGAATGATATAGCTTACAAATTGTACTCAGGCTTATGAGTGGAGGAATTTGTGCAAAAACCTTACATGGATACTGAACAATCATTTATCGGGAGATTCCTATCAATTTTGTTCCTTGTTCCGGGGACATTATTCTTCTAGAAAGGATGATGCCTTAGGCCTACCATAATAAGGTTTGGTATTAACATTGATTTTGTAACATACAGTGACAGGTTAGGCCTCGATGGCTATTGATGTATTTGTATGTGGAATGTACACTGTAAAGGTTGTAATGATACTGAAAGATTGTATTAAGATAATATACTCAATTTTTTTTATTGAGGCTTATAGAATATAAACCAGCAGTTTCAGCAACCTACTGATTTCCTAAACGATGTGTTTTTGATTATGCTATGTACAAAATAAGAGGATCAAATTTACTATACGACTCTACACCATATTGGGGCAGAGGTGACAATGTAAAGCAAATGCTTTAATAATAGGCCTACATAATTGTAATGTTAAAACCTATTTCAACCTGATCTCTTCCGAACTTCATGAAATTTTGTACATTTATTCTAGTCCATAAAGTAAGGCTATTTCCAAAATTTAAATTTTTTTGTCAAGTATATTTTGAGATATAAAATTACAAAGTTTGGGAAAAAACGCTAATTTCGGTAAACGTCAATACCTTTAAATGGGATTTTCTCAGCTCTTAATTGAGATAGAATATCTTAATTTAAGAAGATATAGCCTACTCACTCTTGTTTATTTAGGCTGATAGAATATAAACCAGCAGTTTCAGCTACCTACTAATTGTTCTAAACAATGTGTTTTTCAATATGCTATGTAGTATAAAATAAAAGGCTCAAATTTACTATACGACTATACACCATATTGCGGCAGAGGTGACAATGTATACAAAAGAAAATGTTCTAATACGTAATTGTAATGTTCAAATCTATTTATATAGTAAAAAGTCCCATTGTTACAATAATTGCAATTTTATTTCATTTTTAAATTTATAACATACATGTGGTCTTTCTATGAAGCACAAAATATCATTTTGCTAGAAGCCCTACTGGAGTTAAGTCTACTTCCAGAACTAATATAAAAAATATTAATGTAGCACATATATATCAATAATTTTTACATTGTCTATATTTTTCACTAATTACAGGGGGTCTGGACTTTGATGGAGTTGCCAGATGGTATGACATTCGACGTGCATACGATTTGGATAAATCTTCAGCAGAGTTCCGTCTACTATATAAGCTGAAAGATTCACATTTGGAGTCTATAGGAACTCAAAAAATGAAAGTCGCCAAAGCAGCTCAGGTTTTAAGTCACTCTGTAGCAGCTGCTATTATGTAGGCCTATGCAGTTCGACTTGGTAAGTTAGTTATAATTATTTAGGTTTTTTATGTTAAACATGTGTAAGAGAAAGTATATATTATAATGAATTGATTAATTTTATTTTTTGCGACAGAATTTTCTATTATTATTAGTTTTTATTTTGCAATAATTTTTGAGTAATAGTAACACAAAATAAAAATAAAATAATTTCTTTCACTTGTAATGTAGTTAGAATTTTCTAGTTAAGAAAGTAGTCAAACTATTTATAAAAGCAAGCCTATCTATATATAACATTCAAATAAATATTGCCATATATAATTCAAACTGTCATTAAGTATGACATAGGCCTACAGGCAATAAACAATGTCAACATTAAGATACAAAAACTACGTTCAAGGTATTGAAACATTTTAAGCCATGAGAAAAAATAAAAGGGGTTAATTTGAACGTATATATTGAAACATAAGATTCTGTTTTTTTTTTTTTTTAGTAAAGAACAGTGAAATGTAAGTCACAAAATTTGTGAAATAGCCTAGAAGATAACATTGCACTTTCTAACTTATCAAATTTTGATCAATGCAAACAAAAGGTTTATTTACAACTCAGAAAGTCGCCTGAGCTTGAGTCTTATTCTCAAAAACACAATAATTTCACTAATTAGGAACTCAAATGCATATGTAGTTGATTTGTTCCTTAAGTATACCAATGAAGTATACCTACTATACAAAATTTAAACTTATATCTAGTAAAAGTGTTTTTCTTTATATGTTATTTTAAATTTTAGTAAATGAATTAATTAGATTAAAAACAGTTTTTTTATGCTCAAACTTTAATGCAGCATTATTTCAGTTTACGTTATTCAATAGTTCATTCTATTTATTCAAAGCCAAAGTGTCACATCATTCTACCTTTTTATCCTTTTGTTGCTCTCTTAAATTAAGCTTCTAACAACATTTTACATTACATAATACCTTGTTTGAAAAAAATTCTAATTGGCTGGTATGTTTGTTACAGGTTCTCTACCGTCATCGGCTCTGGCAACTTCAACATTTGTAAAAATGTGTGATGAACTTTTTGATTCCTTTAATGGCAACTCGTTCAATTTTGAAGGAGGTAAAAAGTTAAGAACTACTAGGGTTCATACTTAAGACTCTTAAGAGTAAACTGAAGATAATTGGTAATAATTGTAAACCTTTCAAGATAATTTTATGTGAATATTATTGATTATATATCTAGGTGATGTAATGTTTTAATAAATTTATCTTATCTAAAAAATGTTATTATTTGTTTACTATCCTTCTAGTGCTTTCTTTACTGGCAACAAAAATAATGCATTCTCTTTTATTTTTATAAAGAAAAATTATGGTTAAAAATGTCTAAAACCATTATTAATTAAAACCATTGTGCATCCACTTAATTAATTTGAGTGTACGTTTTAACAAATAAGATTTCTTTATCTACAAGTGGTAAAATATATTTCAATAATACTTTTACCAAAGCTATTTTCAAATAATAATATGTTAATTTATAACTGTTATAAATTTAAATAAATATTACATATATTTTCATTTTCAGCCTAATATTATGTGATTACTTTTGAAATTAAGTATTTTTCTTAGATTACTACTGTGTTTTAAATTATAGACAAATGTATTATTAAATGACAGTTTAGTCATTTTATTCTAGAGTCATTTAATAATCTTTTGTTTAAAAAAATAAATTTCACAGTTTGTAGTCAAAGAATAATGCTTTAATATGCAAAAGTAATGATTTAATAGTAGGCCTATAAATTGTAATTATATACTACGATACCGGTTAAAATAGATACAACGTACTACGTTTAGTAAAACTTTGTTAGTCCGCAGCTAACCCACCAGAAGCGCTGAAGATAGTTTCAACTTATAACATTGAGTTACCTATCTCCTCTTGGTATTATTATCTCTGCTAACATCTAACCTACTGAAGGTATGTCCTAAAATGTTTAGGTAATATACAAAATTATTATTTAAAAACCACTTACAATACAGAGATGAAACTTTGCACGAATTTTGTCCTTATAAAGATCTAGCATACTTAGGAAAAAAAATTTAAACTTGTAATCTTTCAAAATGGCGGGAACTAAAAATTTTCAAATCCAATTAACATAAAAACGGCCGTATCCACAAAAAAATACAAAGAATAATTATTTTGAGCCTGTTTGAAAGGAATCAGAAAAAACGGAGTAGCTCCATGAAACATGGTGAAACTGCATTGATTAAACACAAAACGTGCTCAAAAAGTTATTTTTTGTAAATTTTTGTGGGTACGCTCGTTTGTATATTATTTGAATTTGAAAACTTGAAATGGCCGCTTTTTTGAAAGGTTACAATTTTTTTTTTTTAAATTTAAAGAGTGTTCACAGAAAATTAGTTTTTGAGAAGAAAGCTGAAATTGAATTGGCAGTTATCGAAAAATGTTTTGCAAATCCACGACGTCTAATGTTGTAGTAGTATGTAAAAACTTCAACTAAATAAATTGTAAGTTAAATTTTAGACCATATTATGTAATTTTTTTCTAATTTTGTAACTTTTGCTTTAAAAAAAATCATAATTTCAATATTAACATAAATATAATATATGTAAATATTACGTCAATATATGCTGTTAAATAGTGTTTGGAAAAGTGACTTTTATTTTCAATCTAATTGGCACCCCCTAATGAAAATACTGCGTACGGCCTTGCTAGTGGACCTGGCAATGCTTCGCTATGCTTGATTTAATTTTAAGTGTGGTTATCCCATTTCATCCCTTTGATTTATACTTTGTCCGAACAGAAGTGCGCTCTAAGGCTGGGGCCACACGGTCCGGTTTCTCAAGTTGTTCAAGTTGTTGCGGACACACGGTCCCGGCAAAACGCACTCCCGCCCTTAGATCACTGCCTATAATATTATTCAGTTCAGGACTTTACACTTAGTAGGAACATAAAAAACTTGTGTTTTCAAAATAAGAATTTGAAATTGATATATATATATATATTTATACAGTTCGATTTAGAACTAAATTACAAAACTTTTGTACATTTTCAAAAAATTACAAAAAATGTTTACTAATTTTTATGTAGGCCTAAAGTAGAACTTTTTTCTTTCGTTACTTGAACATTTTTTGTTTCTTGAGCTAATAACTTTGTAATATAATTAATCAATTTTTTACTGGCACATATGAATTCTTTAAACCTTTCTCTACAAAAAAAGCTATGGAACACTTTTGGATTGGTTTATAATTACTATATATGGCAAATTTTTGAAAATGTACTTGCAACACGCACCGAAATGAAGAGGTGGATTCCAAAACGCACTAAGTCAAAAAACCAAAATGTCCAGGAAACGATTTTTTTGGTTTTTGGTCATACTTTATTAAATTTTGGTAAAACTAGCACCGATAATTAAAAGACATTAGTTTTAAGATATTTTGATTTATATATCAATAACATTGATCGCTTTTTACTATTTAAAAATAGAAAAACAAAACTGTGATTTTTTCCAAAATGCACTAAGTCTCTGACTTAGTGCTATTTGGAAAAAAAATTATATCGGTTATGTTATTTTAGTTTAAATGTGACTGATATCGACAGATTGAGGTGTACATTTAATGATGTACAAAAATATATGTTTTAAATATTATTTTTTAATGAAAATTAAGCATATAATGAAAACAATAAACTGAATTTATATGAAAGTTTCTTCTTCATCATAAATCTTAACATTATTTTCTTTATGTTTAGTGTTATTTGACAGTGCTTTCCTATAAAAGCCCTTTGCACTGTCACTTAGAGTCACGAACTTAAGGAGTTTGTCAACATCTTCTTTTTTTCTTGACGCTGATATGGTTTTCCTCCGGTAGTAGGCGTACATCATTGTAAGCGTCCTTCATCAAGGAAACTGATTTGGCTACCTACAATAACCATGACTTTTAGACTGATACCTTAATAAAATCGTAAATACAATATACAAGATGAAATATAATGTAACTTGAATGTATTATTTTGTTGCTTATTTTGTATAACTGCAGTAATTTAGTTAAACGTATATAAATAAAGTACACATATAAATATAAAAAATATTTTGTTCTATTCAATCTATTTAAGCTTACCTTAAAGGTGTTTGCAGAACCGGTGTAGGTATTTTTACATTGTACTCTCTCACAGTTTTGGTATGTGTAGATGAACATACGTTGGTCACGCATTTTAAATGGGAGTTTTTTGACAATAGCTTTTTTTGAAGCACTCATGTAGTCATAAATCTGCCAGTCAACACCCAATACATAGACTGTGCCAGATGTACAATAAATTTTATGGTATTCTTCAGGCTCAACAATAGTGTCTATTTTTCGTAGAATCTTTTCGTACCGTCCAAAAACACGGTCGGGAGGCATGTAACTGTGGCCTCTTATAGGAAAGACATGTTCAACTTTTTCGTATGGTGTAAGTATCAAAAAAAAATCGGAGGAAAGATAATAGTTAAGTTAAAGATAACAACATTCGTAAACCACAATATTGGTATGTTTTGTAATCTTTTACTAAGATATTTATGTATATACAGGATGTTTCTTAATGACTCTGCAATTTTCTAAGATATGATTCAGCACATAACAATGAGAAAAAACAGAATTTGGACATGTGTCCGGAAACGTTTTGTTTTCACCATAGCCGCCATCTTGTTTTTTCACTAAATAATTTTTATCTAGAAAACGGTTTAACCGATTAAGTTCAAACTTGACGTGAAGTTTAACCTAACAATCATCTATTTTAAGTCAAATAAAAGATTATATCCAATCGTGCGTTTTAAAATGGCGACAGTTTGAAAATTTTAAACCTGAATTACCCAAAAACCGTACACTTAACAAAAATGTCAAGGCAACATTTTCGTAGCCCTTTTTATTCTTTATCGGATGGTTTAACTGTAAAAACAATCGGAAGAAGGATAGTAGTTAAGTTATCTATATACAATTCGTCTCCAATGCGTCCTAATGCGGGCAAAATATATTCTAAAAAG
>JAGFPH010021087.1:0-13643 GCA_018207615.1 Philaenus spumarius | reverse complement strand
TGACCATGCAATAGGTGACTTCCCATCTTCATTATTACACAATTATGAAAATTGAACCAAGATGTTCAGGGTGGTGATATACCTTCCTTATATACCACTACTTACATTGAAAGCTAATGTAAACATTCAATCCATACCGATCATGGCAATTAATCACAACCATTTTTTCTTCCCAATATGTAACTCCAGACGATGCTTAAAATGTTAAGAACTGTCATTTTACAGATCCAAATGTGGCTCTCTAAAACAACATAATCCTGTATAAAATGCATTTGTGATAGGCTCTTTGGATTATGTTCAAGTATTGAGCTCTTTATAAGTTAATACTAGCAGTGGTAGAACTATATAACTACAGTTTCCAATACTGTAGACACTTATATCAGAATTTTTATTCCATTTCTTTAAGAGGCCACTATTAGACCACTTAGTATTTTACAGTTAGAATCTTGCAGGTGGAGATAATCAAACAAAAATTAATGGCTTTACCTTCTAATAAAGTTGTATATCTTCAGCAATAAATTACTTTCTAATTTATTTTAAGATGTTTCTCATTCAATACCTGTAAGGATGAGGATAAAAAACTAAACAAAACATATTTTATTGTTAAATGTGTATAAAGTATTGTAACATTTTAAAGCAACTGAGAGGGTTAGAATAAATTGAAAATATAAAATCAAGGGTAAAGAAGTCTGGCTGGAAAATTAAAAGAACTGTGGATAGTAAGTTTCACATATTAACCTCAAAATAATTTCGTTTTTATACAAGATAACCTAAATAAATAAATTCAAACAACTTCAGGAGTTCGACCTATTAAATAATTAAAATAATTCGACCACGCAGCTGGACCGCTGACGTGAGTTGAGCAAATTTCCAAAATTAAGTTTATATGCCTATGTTTTAGGGTTTCAACCAACAATTTGGGAAATAGGTCTACTCACGAAGGCGTTGAACAGCTATCTGTGTGTACTCAATATATTAATAGAATTTGTTTCCTCCTATTGGCCTCGCGAGTTTGCACCACTTTGCTTCGAACCGGGTACTTTTATGGTATTTTATGTTTTGGTCGATTTTGGGGGAACCAAGCGAGCTATAAGGTCGCGTAAAAAAACAAAATGTGCAGAATAACATCCTACATTTATATTTTTAGAAAAAACTCTAAAAAATTTCATTCTCGTAGTAAAAATCTCAAAAAATAGTTACTTCCGGTCAAAAAACGTACTTCCGGTTGGTGGATTTTTTTGGCTAACGAACTCGTCCGAGCGACGTAGACAACCAACATGTGTACCAAATTTGGACCAAATCGGACTTAAAATGCGGCAAGTCCGATGTGATGACATGCCCAATGATCCTTCCTTGATTCCTACGTTTTCTTATTTTTTTCAACATAGCCTCCTCAAGAACGGTTTGGAGGGATTTTGGGAGAGAATCTGCATCCTTCAAGAAGTTATTTCTAGGCGGGTAACTGTTATAATTGTACACTTCAGTCTGAATATCTTGCCTTATTATTTAAGCAGCTTTTCGGGCGATCCTAAGTCGCTCTTCTTTATCATTGTTTTCCGTGTTATCATACCAAGTGTTGGTTAGCAATTTGTACCCGGTGTCTCTAAAACAAATTATTGGTACCTTGAATCTGTTGGATCCTGCGATCACGAGTATTCGATCCTCATATACCTTCAACAGTTCTATTTTGATTGTTCTCCACTCAGGTTTCCTCCCCGTAATAGCGTCCATAATTTCGTTTACAGTGAACTGACAGTCACTATTATCCTCCAGTAAGTCACTAACCTGTTCCATTGCGTTTGAAACATAGTCTTCACACGTGGATGTTGAGGGTTTCTGATATAACGGTCTCACAAAGACCAACCGACATTTATCGTGGTACACAGCCTCTATCAGTCCATATAAATACTTTCATTGTATGATTCGTAATAATATAATAAAATCTATAATTATAAAAAGGGTTGTGTTTCCATTAAACTTACCTTATTTCCATTGTTAAAGTATTGTTCTTTATCATGGTAGCAAGTTACAGCAGTTAAAACGCAATAGGCTCTCAACATACTAATTTCTAGAGGAACTTCTTAAATTTAGTCGGAAAAAATCTTATGTTAGGCCTAGACTGATGAATTACCACAGCAACCAATTGAATAAAATAAGAGGCAAAATAGCTGTTTGTTCTAATATTTCGATTAACACCTGATTTCAAACTTTGAAGCAACTATTTTTCGTATTTCTAAATTTTAGGTTGGGTTCTTATTAAAGTGTAGTCCAGAGCCTTGCTGGTTCTTTTAACCTTCATTATAACTGATGTTATAAAATATAGGAAATAATTTGATTTGAATATTTAACATTATTTCCCATCTTAGTTTTGGGGTTATTTATAATCCTACACCTTTATTATAAAAAAAAAACAACATGATTATGTGCATAGAATGTTCCAACGGGGTTGGCGTGCGGAGCACAAAGGGGTTTCCCCTTTAATTTATAAAAAAAATTTGTGTTTCAATTTAAATTACCTTATTTCCATTGTTAAAGTATTGTACTTCATCATGATAGCAAGTTGCAGCAGTTAAAACGCAACAGGCTCTCAACATAGAGGAACATCGATATTAAGCGTACATCTTAGAAATTCTATACCTTTTGATTGGTTGAAGATAAAATAGAAAAAGTGTATATAAAATTGAAGAAAATTTAATGTTCTACAACTTTGTTTCTGAACATTTTTCTGAGAAACGGTCGTGGGAGGCATTAGAAGTAAATGTTTAACAAAAAGAGTGAGGTAAACACGATTTATTCGAAAATTGTCGACTTTCAATAACTTATATCTCGAAAACCGTTGGGAATTCGACAAATACGTACAGAAACTATTTTATAGGAAATGTAATTAACTTTCATTTTTTTCTACAGTGCACCGTTTCCGAGATATAAGCGAAAAACCTAAAAATGGAACCTTTCCACCCCCTCCCGCCTTATGCTCACCTCCCAGGGGTGGGGACTTTTAGTATGTTTACCTCCTAACTACTCCTAACAAAGTCCTAAAGTCAAAAATTATCACATATTCCATGCACTCTACACCCCTCTTTTGAGCACTCATTGACTGGACTATAGTAGTTTTAAAATTAACAGTAACTTTTATCATAAATTGAACATAAAAGAAGTTTTACTAATGTTACAATTTGACGCAAAACAAGTGGGACATTTTGAAAAGAGAATAAATAAAATTATAGTATCTAAATACCGTATTTTAAAAACATTTTTAAGTTGAAATGTTTTACTGATTGTTTTTTAAAATTAGTTTAAATGTTTTAATTGCTGAAAATAGCTAACTCATTGACAAAATTTTCTTAGGCCTACATTATTTTTCAATATTATTTAGATTAGATTATTATGAGGTGGACTCCTCCTTGAAGAATGTTTCCTTGCATGTCAACCCTTGGTTTATTATGGCCCCATGTGCCGCTCCTAACTGGTTAGAAGCCTGTATCCCTTGTGAGGTCCAGGATTTTCTGTACTAAGTACCGGTCTTCTTCGTAACCTGGTTGCTGAATTCCGAAGAGCTCCCTCCTCCTGCGCTCCAGAATCTCGCAATCCAATATGACGTGTCTTGCTGATGTGTCTGATCGTAAAGCCAACAGCTTTGTTCAGCTTACAGGATTCCGACTGTTGCTAGATGTTTCCTGAACTGACCATGTCCAGTATTTAGTCCTACAGCCCTTTTGAGATTCTGTCAGTTTTAACTTGATTAAGGACTTGGTGAGTTTAGTGTTTGGTCCCTTGATCGGTCGTTTACTTTATGTGTATCCGGGTAATCTACACCATCTCTGGCAATGCTCTTCCCTGGCCCAGTTGTTTACTGCTCTTCGTCATGCTACATTGGTTCTGGACCCCTAAAGGGTGTGGATGCTCCTTTCCTTAAATGCCTCGGTGTCCATCTCAATTCCACCATATTTATTGTGGAGAGTTTGGTTAGTAATGAGAGTCATTCCAACAACAGTTTAGATGTGACTTGTACTGAGTCCAGAGCTTTAAGTGCGCTTGACTGTCAGAGAGGATTAGGATATGTCTATTTCTGTATCCTTTCGACAATCCTAAATGGGCACAGGCAGTTTAGAGAGTTGTGATTGCTAAGATTTCTGCTTGGAAGACTGTACAGTGTGTTACACTGATGTTTGTCCTTGATGACTCCGTAACCACAGTAGCTGCCCATCAAATATCCGTCTGTGTACCAGACTAGAGTTCTTTTTGCAGACCCTGGTATGTTATTTCCTTCCCAGTCTTCTCAGATTACTTGAGACATATACTTGAGGGTCAATTGAAGACATACTCAGTGTTCATTGTGTGTCAGTCACCATGTCTAAAACCGAGTTTTGAAATACCATACGGTGTTTACTACATGTTGGAGTGTCCTGCTCCAGGCATACCCTTCCGCCATTCATTCACACTCATTAGTCCATATGAAAACTTCCTCGCCTTCGACATTACATAGTTGTCTAGAGGAGGCGAAAGTCCAAGAAGAATGCTTGATATAAATATAACTAAATGGCCTATATTTTTAAAACATTAGATAAGACTCAATTGTTATATCTATACGAAAAACGTAAAATATGTTAGTAGGCCTACAGTATAACCTCGCTCAACCAGCCCTCGATAGTCAGGACCCCTCTGTAATTGCCTGATTCTAAAAATAAAAATGAAACAAAAAACTTGATTGCATTTTAGCAAAAATAAAACGCCATTGTGTTATTACAGTTAAAACCCAGTTCGTTGTAGGACTATCTAAATATTAAACACATTACAGTAATAGGCCTATATACTGTATTTCAAAAGAAGTTTTGTTTTATCTCATGTTGTAAAATATGCAGATGCAACAGCACGTAATTTTTATTGCCTTAATTATTTTTAATGCCTAAGTTTAGCCTACACTTTCTCAAACAATCAATTATACAAATGATTCGCTATTTCGTCTATAAAGCATCATTTTAAATGGGCTCTCGGTGGTTCAGCTTTTTCTAAATCCGGCAGCCACATTAGGCTGGACTAGCGAGGTTGTAATGTATTATTATTTGCTTAGTTCGCTAAGTGTATGTGACTAAAACATTACAAAATATAATACTAATGGCACAAATAATAAGATTAAAACACTACACAATTTAATAGACTTTAGAGAGGGTAAACACCACACATTAAATTTCAAGTTAAACCCAATAAAGATTAACATTTACTATAGTATATATATTACTATATATTATTATGCAATAGTTCTTCAAAGGCCAATGTAAATGATGCCTAATAATAAAAGTATAATCATTAGGCTACTTATCATTTTAAATCTGACCTTCAGCTCTTATCATTATAGTTAAGTATAGTTGTATACAAAACTATCTTGTGTAAGTTTATCATAAAAAGATAGAATTTCTGATAAAATAAATAAATTGCATCAGCTTAACTACCAGTAGGCCTACCTATTTCTTTGATTATCAATCGGTAAAGGTAATATCCAGAACCAAAGTTGCATCCACGACTATATTCTAAACGGACAATATTTCCTTTATACAGCATGTAACACTGCACATCTAGATTACATTACTATTTGTACTTTCTTATTACAAACTAAACTCTTCCTTGCCGATGAATTAGGTCCTACAATTACTTCTGATAAGATGTGCAATTATGATTTTATAAGATGTGCAATTATGATTTTATACCTTGAAGCCTTTATCTTACACAATTTCTTCCATTTCTATTGCTTCTAACCAAAACACTCCAATAAATAGATTATTATATCCCTCTATACCCACCCCTAGATTAGTAATCCTTATCTATTGAGAATGTTCTTCCAGAAAAGGCCTGGATCTACAGGTAACCATTGAAAATCTATATTGTTAGAGCTCTTTGCAATCCAAAGGAATTATATTTTTAAACTTGTTCTTTTAAATCTTGATAACATTTATACACAGCATTTATAACTTATTCTTGTGAACAATTTAGAACAAATTCTATTTTAGATTTAGAAAAGTATTTTTAGATAATGATCTTATACTTCATGCACTTTAAGTTCCTGAAAAATATGAATACCTATGTTGTTTTAATCTTTGTCAGTGACCGCAGCTTGCACTGTATGAGTAGGGGCCTAATCCTAAATTCTAAAACTATTAATGAGTATCCGCAGAGTATGATGAAGCAAAAATGATTGCATAACTTACGAAAATTAGGCCTAGCTATTACACTGATTTAAATAAAAACCCGAACCACAAAACAAGGAGCAAAAACTATAACTAAACAACTAAATTGTAAGTTAAGTTTAATACCTTACCCTTATGTACATTTCAATGACATGGTCATCATCCTCAGAGGGTTTTAACACTACTACTAAAGCCTAGCTATTAGTTTTATATAAAAGCTGCCGCCTTCAGATATCAGAAACGGGGATTTTGTATTTAACTTCATAGAATTTTAATGATAAAGTTTTCATAAAATTTTTATTAATTTTATTACTACTATAAAGACTTAAGGTTGAATTGGTTTATGTAGATACATATTTTCCTTAGCTTTGTTACTTGTGAGTGCTTTTAACTGTTTATTTGGAATTGTTTTTTAATGGATCATGTTATTCTCTGCAAAGTTTGAATTTTTGTCACTTTTGTAGTGACATAAAGAGGATTTTCTCAAATTCTCGCAGCAGCTCAGAGTTTGTAGCTCTGGCTCAGATGATATTGATTTATTTACAAACTAATACCAATAACTTATGTTTTCTTTATTTGTCTCTACTGCTACTAGATCGTACCTGTTAAGCAATTTATTCAACCTCCGCTTTCCATCCTTTTTCTCAAAAGGACCTCAATTCTAGTTTTCCTTAGAGAGTTCTTTTGTAATAATAGCAATATAAAGTAGGCCTATTATTTCTTAATAGTTTGCAAGGAATCATAAATTGAGATATATGTGTAACCTTTTATGTAGTTTAATATTGTAATTTAGCATAACAAAATGGAAAGTGACATGGCATAGTGGTTATAGCGGGTTAAAAATAGTTGAGCACCTTCAAGTTTAGTTAGTCTACTTGTATTCGGCTTACATGTACATGCACAATGATACTCCCTACCATGTATTGTCTTCATTAGTTTAACTAGCATAAAGTAAAGATGATAAGAAAACAAATTTCATGGTATAATAAACCATTTTACCTGCGTATTTAAATAAGCTGAATATGTTTGTAAATTCTTTTACTACATTAAATTTAATTTAGTAAAATTCTTGAAAATTTAAATAAGGATACTTTGTTTAAATGTATAGTTTAGTGAATAATTCCCTGAGCCTACACACTCTGTGACAGTATAGGTATACTACCGTAATTAATTGTCAAGTCATAAATCTTAATCCAAATTTTATACTCTATGTGAAAGTATCCTGAATGCAACTTAACTTAGGTAATTACAGATATTGCAATTTTTACAACAGCCTGGTTTAAAAACTTAAAAGTAAATGAAATTCCTAAGTTACTTAGGAAGTAAGAATGAGTCAATGAATGTCTGCTTCTGATTGTAAATAGCTTTTCTTTTTTTTTTTAATTAGTTTATTCAAGAGATTCAAGGCCTATTTAAGTTAATGCATAATTCAAGGCTAATTTTCTCAAGGAATCATTCTACGAATTCTTTAAAAAAATGATATAACTTAACACATACAGATGCCTATATAGTAGGTAGGTATATATGTTTACCGAGTTTGGTTAGTACTGAGCAATTAACTTACTTTGTTCAGTTAAAGTTTTAAAAAAGGATATTTTATTCCGCACGACTTTTGATGCATATTCAAGTCTAACATTTTTAAAGGATCATTTCACAAGTATCCTTTAAACAAATTATGTGTTTACAGATTTTGGATAACATTGAGCTATTACTGTGTTAAGTAACAAGTTATTAAAAAGGTGTGGTATTTTATTCCGTGTGACTTTCGACACATATTCAAGGCAAATTTTCTCAAAGAAGCATTCCACGAATTTCTTTCATAAATTAAATAATACTTAGGACTACAATTACCTACCTATAGTATATGTTTACCGAGTGTGGTAATTATTGGGCAATTAGCTTATTTTGTATGACAACTGTTTAAAAAATGTATTTTATATTACATATTAATGGAACGTGATTGATGTTTTTAAAAGGATGTACGAAACAGCATCTAGAGTTAAGTTATTCCCTAAGTTTACTTTGAAAATTTCAGCCCCTTAGAGACAATGTTAAAATGTTTTCCTCTCAATTAATAATCAGAACAAATATTCAATAATTACCAGAAGATAGAAACAAAAAATAGTTCCCCAGTTAGACCTACTTGTGCAATGAACATTAAAATTTAAACAATCTATTTCTAAGAATTTTAAGTATTAAAAAAAAGGAAAAATAAATAAACAAGTTCAGGAAAGTTAATCAACGTTTTCCGAATGGGTTTTATTGATTAAAATTGTTACTCCTGCGATTAGTCTTGTTAAGAAAAAAACTATCAGTAGCCTAGGCCCGACTGTAAGGAGCAGCCTAGCCTACATAACCTAGAAATGGTGTTGCATTTAGTGTAGTTACACTACAAAATTGACAAATATTTTGTTCATTTAAATGAATTGTATTATCAGAATATATTGTTGTTTTTGTCTCCAACAACTTTAATTAGATTGACAAACGAAAATCCAATAACTTAAGCTGAAACTTATTTTATAAACTCCTGAAAACTAAAAATGTTGGGTAACATATTTAAATATATCACACATGGTAAACTAACATACAATGGATTTAAAACTATATAAATCTTACCTTTTAAACGTATTGCGATCGAAATGTTCCTGTTAGGTTAAATGTAAACAAATCAACAGTATGCCTACAGACGACAAGCAGGTAATCAGTTAATACTCTAACGAAGAACTACCTAACAGTGACTTACTGCTATGCTGACTGTGCTGTATTTAAATAAAAACGTGGTGATCGAGCAGAATATAATGTAGTCAAACAGGGACAGTACTACCAATGGCACACTCTTAAATTTCCCCACTGTTAATTTTGTTAACGTCATGTAATATTGATAAATTATTTGATAATTTTTATTCTTGTTATGAAATTATTTTAAAATACAAATTTGTTGAAATGGGAATATAATTAATTTGGATTTGGAAATGTTTATTGTACGACACATGCACGTGAAAGTTAGGTATTGTCAATTGTCATAGATTCTAAAACGTCCTTTACCAAAATGCAAAAGTGCAAGCTATGATTGCGACATGAAATGAAAATGTCAAGGTGATATTCCGAAAATACGGTAGTAGGGACTATACTGTAATCTATTATTAATGTTACCGATTCTTGCAGAAACACACAAAGAAGACCTGCTTTTCGTTAGAATTAAATAATTAATAACCGAGTTCTTTTATTATATGAAATTTCATACTTTTTGGTTTTTGTAAGTTACTGTATAGCATTCGTTGTTGTTTTTAAATTTATTTGTCCTTCATTACATTAATGGGTTGTAAGATTTAATATTATATTATGTATTTACATTTCATTATATTATGATCCAGTAAATTTTAAAAAGGATAAGAAGATTCTTTGTCACAATCATATATCTCCTAAAAAATTACGTGTGTAAAATCACAGATAAAAGAACTAGGGTACTAGTAGTTCTTTTATCTGTGGTAAAATACAAACGAAGTTGTTTTATATCATTAAAAAATTCATTTAGCCGATACCCTGCTGAACAGTGTCATACAATTTTATTTTGTTGGGTTGCACGTTTTCCTCACTCCTATTTAATTGTAATTTTGTTAGCTCTGATTAGGCCCTATTGAAATAAAGGCGGGTTTACAATATACCGTACCAAATTTCATTGTGAATCTTTCATGAGAAATTTTAACGCGTGATCCTGTAAAGGTTACCTAAGTTTTTTTTTAGGTACGGAACCTTGAAAAAAGTCTCTATTTGATGAATTCTTTGACAATTTGTATGAAATAAAAAAAAAATACAAAGTACCGGTACAAAAATTCTACTCTCGTACTGGTACTATTCGTAAAGTAACAACGACCACACCCACACCACTGGTTAACCTTTCCCGTACGGCTCTATATTTCCTTCATTTGTGTATAAATTATTGGTTGGAGAAGTTGGAGTAAAATTAAAAAAAATTTACTTATTATTGTTATATTACTTTAATGTATGTAAATGTTTGCAGTAAATAGTAGTTTTGTATGAGCAGTGGTGTAACTACATTGATTGGCGTCCATCCGCAGGTGCATAAATGGCGCCCTCTAGAAAAAAAAAACGAAGTAGCAACTTGTCGGCTCTAGATGACCCCTCACCCCAAGCAATCCACCCGTAAGCAATCCCATCCTACCGCTTATGTGGAACTACTGAATGGTTGAAATTATACATTATTTTTACTCTAAATTGAAATGAAAGTAAATTAATAGGACATTCTTTACATAACCAAACTATATGTTGATAGAATTGTAATTAAATATGCCAATGCTATGAAATATCATACTCAATATAACATGCAAGCTTTAAGTTTAAACTAATTTATCATCTTTAAAAGGGAAAGAAAAACTTCAACTTTAAACGTCAAATGTCAAGGTTTATTATTTAAAAAATCTTGTAAGTTGTTAAAATTACATTTATTTAAAACCTTTTCTTTTTCTTCGTGTGAAAGTGCTTGTCGGTTAACGTGTAAGGTCCATAGGCTTATACTTTGAAGGGGGTGATTATACTTTGTCTGCGTCGTCATTGACACCTGGTGGTTATACGTTTACATCCAGTGGTGGATTAATGAAGTTTTGTGGTAAGGGGCGGTCTTTAAAGATGTACATTCTGGTCTGGGGGGTCTGGGGAGGCTGGGCTCTCCACCGGAAAAATAAAAAAAAAAAATTCTGAAGTTGGCTTCTTAATCCTCTCTGGCACTTAAAACTAATAACAGATAAGTGTAAAACTGTCCTCTTTTTCCTTTGTGTTATCTACTGCTTCTCACAAAATAAAAAAAAGTTATTTCCCAGTTAGCGTCTAAAAAAAATTTTCTGAAATAAATAAGTTATTGTAAAATATTTTGAGTTTTCAATAACTTTTTCGGGTTATCTAAGTAAAATGAATTTATTTGGATCCGTTTTGTTTTGTGACAAATACAATACAAAAGTAACAACAAGTTTTAAAAATCAAATAAATATAAATAGGTCGGGGATTTATGGTTAATAAGGCAGTAAGTTATAGCTAAATGTTCCCTAGTTTTGTGATGTCAGTTTTGTTGTTTAAGTTTAATCGTCTTATTTGTGTGTTCTTATCACCAAGAGTATGAAGAATAGAATGAAGGACTGTACTTTCTTTTCTATTAAGTTATATCCAAAACATCAAAACTTAAAACATTTTAGCTTTTTAGCTATTTATATCAAACACCTCACAATTTTTTAATGAAGAGAGAAATCAATGAATACTTAAGTATTCATTGGAGAAATAACCTAGGAGGGGGAAAAGGCAGGTAAAGAAATCTGTAGAAAAAGATTTATTATTTGTTTATTTGTACAATTTAAAATATCCAATATAGGGTCTACATGGAAAATAAAAGCCTTAAAATATTATGAAATTACTTGAAGATCCATAAAATAAACTGACTGTACAAATTAACGTTTTTTGGAAAGTACTGTTTTTCTCCTTTTGCCTCCCTTTTCAACGTACCTATCTATAACTTTTTTCTTGTCAATATAGATGTCTCTGTGCATAGGCTATATAATAACTCTAGGTCTGTCAAACGAGTTTGCCCACATTGGTTTCTTAACCAAGTTGTTATCAATTTCAATGTTGAGAAAGATCTTTCAGCTGTTGCTGTTGACACCGGAAGAGCACATAAAATTAAGAGTACCGTAGTCTCCTTAGCGAAGGATACACTTCAGGTGAACAAAAACTCTAAACAATCAACTGCATAGTTCGGTAAAGTTGTCTTCTTATCAGATGTAGCCCTTTTCCACTTTGATACCCATAGTTTTACTTCTACCTTTAGTTCTGAAATACAATCGTTTTCATCTCCTCCAATAACCCACCCTGTAGTACTTCTTAGCAAGTGATTCGACATTCTTAATGATACAATCTGTGGTGGTTGTTGCAGCTCACTCCGGCCATCCATCCTCTCAAGCAGGAACGGATAAGGGGGAGGGTCATGACCCCCCTAAAAACATTTATTTAAGGCCTGATTTATATGTTCGATTTAACCTTACAAGCGCCAAACAACACTATAGTGCCATCTCAGCCCGCCGAGCAAGTGGCAGACAGCACTATTGTTTTGTCTGATTGTATTGAACATTTCACCCTCTAAAAATCATCCAATCTCAATAAAATAAAAACCATTGGAAAGGAAATGCTTTAAACAATAATTTTTGTATTTACAAATTTGTTCTAAAACGTATATTTTTTTCATCATCGTTTTAAAATTGTAGTTGTCTAAAATGATAACGCCGCGCAAGAAAACGCAAAGAAAAGACACAAAACTGTTCACTTTTCTAAGGCTCATAATCGTTAGACACATTTGTTTTGAAAAGAATATAAGGTCACCTTTGGATTCGTCAAGGTGCCTTTCTAACACTGCCTGCCAATCATTCGACACTCTTATAATTTCTTAGAAATGAAGTTTTCTGCAAACCCTTAAGATTTTACAGTTTTTCAAATAACGAGCAAGCATATTTTATAATAATTGATATATCTAGTACAAATCGATATACTTGTACATTGATGTTTATATGGATTTTAGTGTAAATTCTATATTTTCGTTTGAAATAAGGAAAACCTGATTTAATGTTCACCGGCTACAGCTCTATAGGTCTTGTCTGTGAAATATGTTCCATTGCGCCGATTGTCTTAGCACATTTAGCCCAGCCAATAGAGCAAAAATAAGGCTAATTTTGTTAAAAAATTTCACAACAAACATCCACAGTGAAGGGTAGCACATAGGTATGTAAAGTACAAAAACTATCAAGCAAGGAGCTTTTGCGCATTTTGTATAGGCTAAACAAATATTAGTACTTTTTGTATTTTTCATTAATATTATAAAAAATGATGAATAGATAACGATACTTAAAAAAAAACCTACAAATCAGTTTTTATATACCCTGGTTGGAACATTTTTCAGTGAAAAAAGTAAAAAAAAACGCTTAAAAATTACCATTTTCAAAAGTTCATATCTTTGTTAATTTACAATATTAAGGGCAGATCTTTCTGAAAATTATTCTTTATTATGTGTACTTTGAACAGGAAGAAGATGAAATTTGAAGCATTAGTAGTTTTTGTACAATTGCACTTTAAACACTTTAGACCATTATCTTGCATAATGCGCCCAATTAACCTGAGTAGCCCGATTTAAATTTACCAGACGGATTCTGAAAGTAAACATAACATGATAAGGTGTATAGAAGGTCCCAACGGGGTTGGCGTGCGGAGCATGTAGGGGTTTCCTCTAGTCACTAATAATTTAATTAAACTGAACAGTTCAGTGAGACCGGTGATGTCGGACATTAAAACCTACAATTCGTATATCTGCGATTTTTCAATAAGGTTGATAAAGTATGATAAAAATGCCAGCGCGAAACGCGTAAATTTCAGACCGACGCCGACGGTAAATTTGCAATAGTGGTAGTG
>JAGFPH010021086.1:0-13643 GCA_018207615.1 Philaenus spumarius | reverse complement strand
CGTATAATAGTTTAACTATTGTAGCTCATGCATCACTGAGCTATTCAAGTTGAAGATCTGAATTTATTGATTTATACGTAAACATAATTAGTATATAAATATACATCATATAATAGTTTTACTTTATTGTAGCTCGTGCATCACTGAAGATGGCGACTTTGTCGTTGAAACGGGTTTGCGTAATAAACGTATTTGTTGTGAGATTCTGTGTAGAAGATTTATCCTCTCAAGTAATTCCTATATGTTCTGATTTTATTCATAAATTTTACACTTATGATTTTATACAAATGTAATTCAACTATCTTGAAATTATGTTCTATAGTTAAATGTTTATAATTATGTCCCAACACTAAATTATCTGTCAGAAATTAATATTATGTTACCCATATTTACCATTTTTTAGTAAATTTTTATTGAATAGTTCGTTTTTAGCTACACATTTTTACACTTTCAAATTGAACAAATTTTCAGATTTTACTGGCGAAGTGTTATAAAGAAGGTCTACGTTTTAGTGTACAATAAATGTTAAATTTTGTACATAGTTTGAAAAAGCTAGTAGTTAAAATTAATAGTTACATCTATCTTTAACCTACCTCTTTCTCTAGAAACAGTTAATAACATGCAATACATAACAATACATAGCATGCAATACATGGCATTATATTTTTGCAATACATAGCATGCAATGAAGCCTGTTCTTGTTTAAAGTTATTCATTACCAGCAATGTTTACTTTATACGATTTATTCCATATAACAATATGTAATAATGAATATATGAATGAGTTTTGTTGTCTCCCAGCATGTATAATGAAAGGTCAAAAGTAACAATAACAGTATAACGGTGCCAAAGCAACTAACCGTGTCGGTACATTTACTAATCTATACATATATACATTATATAAACGAAAAAGAAATAATTCAGTTAGCAAAATTGGAAAGCATGGTATTACAACTGAATGTTTTGGCTTCAACCGGGTCACTAATGTTAACCTAAGTCAGTCGTACGAAAGTACGAAACTATAAAATAGACGAATTGATTCATTTATTTAATTAACATTAAATAATAACTAATTAATACAAAACGGTAACAAGTTTTCTCAGCAGAAATTTAACTCATTTTATTATAAAAAGTTACGGAAATATTGTGTTCGCTCAGAAACCAGACATAAAATATTTCTTAATAATTACCATTAATTGTAATACATTTCTTATAAGAATTTATACAAATATTTATTGTATTTTAAAGAAACCTAATAACTATTCGCTATTTTATGAGGAAATGTAAATTATAATAAAAGCTATTAAAATGTTAAGATTTTATATCTAACTAAAATAATATAAATCCTTTTTTTTATTTACTAAAAGTAGTTTGTATTCATTTACAAAAATAAAAAAAAGACTAGTTCTCTTTATATTTATATTCTGATATTAGCCTAGCCGTTTGGCTAATTTTGTTATGATGACATGTTATTACTTACTTTATTGTAACTAAGTTTGTAATATATTTTTGAAAACTCTAAATATTTCCATATTTTCCTTTCTCAAGTTAAACAACACATTGACCACGTGAATATCTTCAAAAAATATTCTGTGTAAGTTTAAATTGATTTACTTAAAACGAAAATATCCATATAGTAATCAGTGCTCTATAACACGATCTATGACTTACTATTACCTTTTTAAGTTTGCTTAGATAAGATAAAATATAAAAACTTAAATTTGAAACTTGTTTAAAGGTTTCAATACAAGGTTCCATTACAAATGTTATACAAAAGTTGGTTTGGAATGTTTTATGTAATGGGTATTGTAAAAAAAATTATAAATATCACCCACAGAGAAGAAATAATACTTTTAAAATCGTAGAAGCTTTAAAAACTTAAACGACAAAAAGCATTTTTCCAACAAAGCTGTTTGATGATATAAATGTGCTTATATGTCCACGCAATAGGTTCAGTACAACGATGTATTGCTAACTTATGTAAAGTGTATATACATGTTAAGATAGGAATGTCATTGAAACTAAAACATGTGGTTTAATTGAAAATTTTAAATTTGTTTCGATAACCCAATAACAAACTACAGGATGGAACGCCTAGAGATGTTTTGCTCCTTAGAATATTAAAAATACGCTGGTATACTAAAATTAAACCAGCAATACAATTTTTAACTACACGAATAGTATACTACAATTAAACCAGCAATAAAACGTTTAACTACACAAATAGTATACTACAATTAAACAAGCAATAAAACTTAAATAAAAGAGCACTGTGGCGACAAAATCACACTGATTTAATTAAAAATCCGAACCACAAAACAAGGAACAAAAACAATAACTAAACAACTAAATTGTAAGTTACGTTTAATACGTTACCCTTATGTACATTTCGATGACATGGTCATCTTCCTCAGAGGGTTTTAACACTACTCTAGCCGATTATTTTAGTAGAGTTTCAAAAATGTTAAAAGAAGGACCTTATAAAGAAATATCTAAAAATCACACTGATTTAAATAAAAATCCGAACCACAAAACAAGGAACAAAAACAATAACTAAACAACTAAATTGTAAGTTATGTTTAATACGTTTTCTAGTGCTAAAACCCTCTGAGGATGATGACCATGTCATCGAAATGTACTTAAGGGTAACGTATTAAACATAACTTACAATTTAGTTGTTTATTTATTGTTTTTGTTCCTTGTTTTGTGGTTTGGATTTTTATTTAAATCAGCAGCAATAAAACGTTTAACTACACAAATATTATACTACAATTAAACCAGCAGTAAACCGTTGAACTACACAAATGGTATACTACAATGAAACAAGCAATAAAAGGTTAACTACACAAACAGTATATTACAATTAAACCAGCAATACAAGGTTAACTACACAAATAGTATACTACAACTAAACCAGCAATAAAACGTTTACTACATAAATAGTGTATTATAAGTAGATTAAAGTTTAGTATCGATAGAGGAAATTTTTTAAATATATTTAAGTTGAAAGAGAACCGATTAAAATGCAATGTTATAATTTTTATTACCATTAATATAATACATTTTTTGTATAGAACTTAAATATGAGACAATGTACGTCAATACACATACAACAATTTCCTACTTCTTATAACAAAAGCATGTAGAGAGATAGATTTAAATATAACCCCTGCGTCTAATAAGTGATCATTAATATATTAAATATTATTAATTAATTAAATGTATTTGTATAACGATTGTTTATGCTTGTGTTAAGTTGTAAATAACAATAAAATTTCTCTTGTTTAGTGTAGCATTATTTGTTTTGTGTAAGTGTTGTCAAAACGTTAAAACTCGCACAATCTCTTTCCAATTTGTATTTTTTTCTAACTATCATTAATGAACGTGTGATCATAACTAACTATATAAATTAATAACTTTGACCATCAAGATATATAAATTACGACAGGCTAAAACATTTAAGATATGGTTTGCATAATTATACTCAAAAAATAAATATAAGAGGATCAAAAAGAAATATAATACAACATACGATTTCATTAAGAGTAAAGTATCGTTGCAACCATTGTGGATGGTTTCCAATTTTTAATAAATTGGAAATAAAGCACCAATTAGTTTTATATTTTGTGGGTTTTGTTACAAAAAAATAGGAATCTGTTCCTGTATTTATTTGACAGCTGGTATTTAATGTTAAACTGAATTAAAAACGATCAAGATTAGATATTTGCTAAGAAAATAATCTTTATGTTTACCTACTCATGAGCTGACATTATATTAACTTAAATTTATTTTCGTATTTACCTTATTGCTGTGCTTCATCTTAAAAGGATCATACAGTATTTTTATCTTGTAGTAATATAAACATTTTGTGTATTACATAAGTTGTCCAAAGAAGCCAGTGGTACTAAAGAGCTGAAGAGTATTGTAAATATGTTATGTAAAAAGTAAGTTAAACGTCTAAACTACAAGATTACAATGTTAACTTAAATTAAGAGAAAATAAATTAAATTTTAGTCGTAATTGCATTTGAGAGAAAGAAGGAGGGCCGAGGTTAGGTATCAGAGAATAAGAAATTTTAAGTTTCCGTTGTCACTAAATGGATTTATTATTCTATCTAGGATAATGTTAAACCCACTGACCCTATTTTCCATTCCTAAAAGTAGTATTATAGTTTTGTTTATGCTTGAAAAGTGGAAAATATATATTTAAATATTCTTAGTCAATTAAGCAAGACAATTAAGTGACAAATCATTCTTTTAAATATTGTGATACTAACCACAACTTTATTGGTATCTATATAAATATGCACAGACATGACTAACAGACTCTGAAACGCTTTTACGGTTTACACAGAAATGATAAATATTGTATGTAGATTCACTATAAAATGTTATCACCTAATAAATAAGGGAGTTTCGGTATCTAACAACATACGACGTTAAATCGGGAAAATTATTCGTTTATGTATCTCTGTAAAAGCTTTAGATAGAAATGTTAAATTATTACATACGTTATTTGCATCTGTAGGCACACTATCGGCAAAACATTTCTGTACTTCCATCCACATGGCACAAAATTAGATAGAAAATGTCTTTACCATGCCTCTGTTACCTCTTAAGATAGAAACGTTAAATTTGATATCCAGTATCTTACTACATACGTAGGAAAACCAGTAACTTACACCATTGCTTAAGATTGATACTCGAAATACTATGGTAGTGCTATTTTTTTGTTGGATATCAGACTCAAGAAATACTTTTTCGGTAGTATTCATAAGAGGCAGAAATTTGAAAAAAAAACCTATGGCGTCACTAAACACCCTCTGTAACCACTTAAGTTCGACATGCGAAATGGTTTAGTTATGTTCCTTTCATACTTTGTATGGCACAAGATTTTTTGTTTTACTCCCTAATGGCAGAAACATTATTTAGAACTCGGCTTAAAATAAATTTTTACAGTGTATCCGTATAATATTTAGGCAGAAACTAAAAATTTTGAAATATATTAATTTTATTTTGCATTGTTAAATTTTTCGAAACATTTAAGAAATTATGTTTACGTTACCTTCACTTCATATTCCTTGAAGATATTAATATTATATTGTATTTAAGGATACAAAAACTGTATGATGTAAAAGTAAGTTCTACTACTAAGTTTAGAAAGAATCATTAGAAAAATGTTTCAGTGTGTATTTTGTGAAATGTTGTTATTTTTCATTTTCACAATCATGTTTAATAATTTCTTCGACTGATTTTAGAAGTAATTTCTATTTTGACAATTGTAGCTGCTTCTATAGACCTGTATAATAATTTATTGGTGGTGTTTAATTTTACTTAATGAAATGGGGGCAACAACACAAACAGAACTACTTATTGAATTCACTACATGATAGATTCATTATATATTAATCAATTGACATTTCATGACGGCGAGGCGTGCTGTTATTGTATCGTAAAATAATTCTATTATTTCAATAGCTTTATTTCATGTTATTGATTGATTTGTCTGACCTTTATTCTGACATTTCTGAATTACTTTAACTGTTAAAGCACGTAATACAATATTATACGGCTTCCATTTCCGCCACATTTAGTACATTATACCCTTTTAATATAAAACTTGACGTCACATTTATTATTACACTGTTATTAATGAATATATAGTTGAAAGTGTAATATATTTACATTATAAAGTAATGCATACCTGTAGCTAAATTAATATTCCAATTTTTTTTATGCATGAAATGAAAAACTTCCTATCATATTTAGAAATTATAATCTTAGATCAAACTTAATTCAACACATCATAAAATAACATAGCCAAAAGCTTACAATGAAAACTCATTATACAGCTGTTTGGAAATCAAGTAGAAATGCCATTATATTATATAATAAGTATTTGCATACAACAAATATAACTTAATTTAACACTGTCAATACTATGTTGAAGCACATACATATATCATTTTTTAATCAAAACTGTTATAATATTTATTTAGTGTTTGATATATTTGTGAGGCTAATTTAACTCGTATTATTTGTTCAACAACAAACCCGCTATTCATCCTTGGATATTATTAACGAAAATAATGGATTGGAAATGTTCTGATGATGATGGAGTAAAGCTCTGAAAGGCGTAAGTATTTTATAATTAAGGTAAAAACAGCAAATAATATAACTTTAATGTTGTTCAATACAATGACTTTTGTACTTAATGAAACAATAAACTTAAAATCATTGTCAACATATTACAGGAACAATTCATATTTCACAACTACATTCTTGCTATTATAATTTAGTTCATTGAATTACTGATGTGAATACAATATTTTTGAAATTGAAAGTATTTAGATTTAAACATCTTTTACTTTTAATTTATTTAACTGTTTACTAATGGAATATTTAATATTTAAAGAACAAATTTTACAAACAGTTAAATAAATGCTTCCAGCACATAATACAAGTTTAATAACCCATACAAATGCTTCAAGCAAATAGCTGTAATTTATTAGCATGTTCTGCCATTGCCGAAATGCCGAGTATGTATATTTAAAAGAACGTTGTAGATTCCAGTTTTAGATCGTTAGTCGGATTCCACTCTGCTTCCCTAGAACCCATTAGTTTCATGTAATATGGAACTTTCATTTAATCATTCTTACGTGTAAAAGCATCACATAATTTAGTGCGCATAAAGCATTCAATGTTCATTAGCTCTCTACAGTGTGCTACTCCAATAGATATTCGTATCAAGTTTTGTTCGTAACGCTATTCTCACTTCATTGATGGTATTGCACATAAAATATATAATAGATATTACATTTTAGGCTGTTTTGTACAGTTACTAATTTCAATAATTAATTATCTAACATAAATTATAGAATGTTGATGACATATGACTTAATGGACGAAGCCCTTGAACTAAAAAGACTTTCAGTGAGTTCATACAAAAATAAATATTCAGTAAGCTTGTATTTATTGAAACAAAATTTAAGTGAACACAAAAAAATTCCTATACGTCATAGAACTGAGATAAATTTACTTATAGTGTATGGATTTGTTTCAAAAAAGATCTGATTGCAAAGAATAATTTTAAAAATTATTTCTTTATAATTTTAATAAGTATAATTAGTTAAACTCGCATTCAAATTTTACTAAATATAAGTTTTAAACTTCCTTCGGTGTAATGAGTTCCAGTGGCTCATGAGGAAAGTAAAATAACAAAAATAATATAAAATATAATGGATGGTTTACTAAAAATGGCAAAGTGCCCTTGAATCAAATCTACTTAATGAACGAATGATATGCACTAATTGGTTTCTAATTAGTTTTATATTACCTACTATTACCTACATCTTCTTATATATTTATATATTCAGTGGATTTAGATAATACACAAACTTTATTATTATTTGATTAATACAATACTTATGTAATCCCTTTACAATATTAGTTGATTATATACAGTGATTATTATATATGAAGAGAAGGCATTTTCTAACTTAACTATTATATTAAATAATAACATTATAAATAATTTAGTAAAATTTCTAAATAATTCAAGTATTTCTTTTTAATTTTCGATTTAGTATTTTTTTAGGGGAAATATGGTATATATTTAAAATTATGCAGATATTAAGAAGACATTAATTGCACATCCAGCTCTGATACTATAACGTTCCGTTCAATATTAAAATTGGACCTAATTCTGGGTAAAATTGCGTTTAAACTACACATTTATAGCTTAATTTTATATGATCCTTTTAAAAATAAATTCATTAGCTCTGTAACTTTATCTCAATTATTTTAATCTGCTGAACTTGTCTACCTAGTTTTATAATGATTTTTTTTTTTTAATAAGATGTCCATGTAAATAGTTAACGAAAATATTTTAAATAAAATCCAAAATTACTGTGTTGGAAATTATCTTTCTCAACTTGAATGTATGATTAAAATTTTAAATATATGCCTTCTTTGTTATTCAAACAAAAGTATCTAGGTTATTTCAATAATGTCACAAAATAACATGTTTGTTTACTACTATAGGCCTAGAATTAAGGCTCATTTTTAATTAAAAATACAAAAAACTGATTGCTGGGTTTTTCTTTCTTCATCCTATGTTTTAAGAATACAAAGAAAGAGCCAAAACCTAATTAAAATATCTGGATAACAAGAAATATTTATTAATCTTTCAAAAAATTTTTGTAAAGAATTAATTAACTCTAAATTTGTTTTGTGTTTTCTACTCTCGCCATAGAAATGTAAATATATTTTGTTTAATTATTTAACAAACATAATTAGCTTTACTAAATTAAGAAATTAATGGGATTTATAATGCTTTATTCTAATAAAGTTTCTTCTTCCACAGAATCTTAAATAATATATTGATTTCTCTTTTATAGAATCTATAGTTATTTATGTATGTATTACAAATGTTAAGTCAATTACATTATTTTTATTTGTTCAATATTTACTATCATTACAAGTAATTAAATATACAAAAATGGTAAAAGCCTAAATACTGCATTAGTAGTAAATTGAAGGAAAAAAAATTGTTTGATAAAGAAACATCCACATAACTTAGCCTATGTTCTGTATCTTACATTTTATGAGACTTACTTTAAAGCGTATTATTAATACATTTAATGCTTAATTTCAAATACAATGTTAGCTTTAAGGTACCGTGCGTATATACAAGTTGTATGGATCTATCGATATCAAACTAATAAGACGTTTTTAAATAGAGAATCTAACCAAATTGGATAAATTTTTAAATTAATTATGTTAACTTATTAAAACATTTAATTTAGAAAAAGATGCTTTAATTCGGGATATGGTGAGTTTTGGACAAGTTTGAAGTATGGGAAATGTTCATACTAATGTAAAAAATACGAATTTCATTGTAAAACTTAATACAACATCTGAATATCCACATTTCACTCCTAAGTCCATGTTTTACAAGAGTTCGAAATTAATTTTGTTGAAAAGTTTACAACCACAGAGAGAGCACAACTTAGTTAAAGTTTTGAGGGGTTTGTAACTTTCTTGGTATAAAGAGGGTTATTAAGGGGTCTAAACTGGGAATCTTAAGGGATTGTGTTTTTCCGCAACATTATTTCTGATCCTATAGGGGCAATTATGTTTCGGGCAATTAGTTTCAGAGATTTAAAATACGGAGCTATTGTTTGTATTGTCTACATCTTTTTATTTATATAAATCTATAAAATATCTGTTATTGTAATTAAAGGTAATGTATACACGAAACAAAAAAATCATACACTTACTTATTCGTTGTTTACAACTCTACAATAAAATTACAACTTTAAAAATGATTTTACAATGTTTGTAATGGGAAAGTACAGACGAGATATAATACAAATTTAATATTCTTTTTAAGAACAACTATATTTTATTTATGTTGATATTATTTTTGTATTTATTTTGTACACAATATTTTTTTTTGCATATATTTTGATATTTTTTAATATCAATTTGAATCAAAACCCTAAAATGAAAAATGTAAACAAACTGTATTGTATAACAACTTATTAATGCAGTTATTTATATAGTATAATTTAAAATTCTCCTTTAAAAAATATCATAAAAGAAATGTTTAACGAAACGTATCTTCAAAAAGTACAGTCTCTAAACGAAACAATTGTAGGTTTCATTGTTCTGCTATTTAAGTTGTTCTTTTTTGTTTTTCAGTAAACAATTGAAGTTAATACATTATTGAACATTATGCAAACCCACGGACGGATCTGCGTGGCATGATGTATAATTTAGCCAGATGAAAACCAAAAGGTATTTCAATTCCTACTAATGATTGTTTGTGAAAAAAATTACACAAAACTAAAAAGTGTTTAGTATTATGTCAGCACAATTGTATGAGTAATAAATAAACAATGAAATCTATCATTCAATGTAACATTTAAAAATGATTATTTTTCAAATAAAAACAATCAGTGCTTTCCGACATTGGCTTGTACCTTGGTACTTTATAAAATTAATAAAATTATTAAAGTATTTCCAAATTTATGTCGCCGTTAAATTATTGAATAACTGAAAAAAATATTAAAACCTTGGGTCTCTGTTCTATTGGTAACATTAGAAGTTTGACGTTACTATTCTTATAAGGTCTAACCATAATACTAAATATTATGTCACAATAGTTAACATATAACCTAGTCTTGTAGAACTTAGTGTCTCTCAATCTAACAAAAACATTAGTAATTGTTACATAACTTTGAGATTGCTTTGTCATATTATGTACGAGATAAAAAGCACCATGAAAAGTATTACATTATTACTTGTTAAACTGTTAATATTATAATACGTAACATAAAATTAAAATCTTTTGTGGAAAATTTAAACAGCTAGTTTAATGTGTTGCATATTCATCTTATATGCAAAGTTAAAACACTCGTTTGGTGTATTTGAAAATACGAGCGATTAAATTGTATAACAATTTTAAAACTCTAAATACTGAACTAAATTTAGTTTAATTTAAAAAATATGGTTTAGTTTAAGAAATAAATATGTTTGTTAACATTAGTTTTGATTAATAAAACTCCGTTGGTGGTATCTTGGTTACCGAAATGTAAATTAGGGAATGTAACAAAATCAATAAATGTTTACCAGTTTATTTTTGTTATGTTATTTACCTATCATGTGGTTGAAGAATCATTATTTAAATTTGTTTTAAATTGAACACAATACACATTAAACATCAAATAAATAATTAAAAAAATTTGCAATTATGTGTTTCTTAACTCAACATTAATTATATATTTGTACAAATTGTATCTAAATGGTTTAAATCCTTTAATTACAATACATTCGAAAGAAACATATTTTAATAGTTTAGGACTAAGTAAATACGTATCGTAAACAGAACAAATTGATTGTTCCAATATTAATTACTCTAAACTACCAAATTAAAATTGCAACCGTTATACATTAGAGTTTTTGATGAACGCTTAAGTTTATTTCAGTAAGTGAAGTTTCTGCTTATTATAAGAAAATCATGTTAAATATATAGATGAAAAAAAAAAATAGATTATTTCGAATTCTAAGCAAGGTATTTTTCTTAAATAAAATACTGGTGGACCTGGCAATACTTCGCTATTGCTTGATTTAATTTTAAGGGTGGATATCCTATTTCATCCCTTTAACTATTGCGCATGTTTATGTTTACATCTTTTAAAAATAAGATAAAATAATGTTATATTTAGAGTTTATAGGAGTTTAGTGCAAATTATTTTTATTGTATAGTGGTACCTACAACGTTTTAATATTTTCGTTTGTAGTGACGATATTCTCTATAAAAATCCTGGTAATAATATGTGTAAATTGTAAAATTTTAATAAATTTTTTGAGTAGTGTTTGAGAATAAAGAAAAAGTAAGTGTATTATAATCTCTTTGACATAAATAATCAAATTGCAAATAGTTGTGAATATCCTTTAAAAATAATATAACATAATTTTAGTGTCATAGCTTGTAGGAACCTAGTTTAATTTAAAATAATTATTGTATAGCGGTAGCAACCTAATTTCAACCCCATCCAATTGTGAATCTAAAAGATCCACTGATCCATTTAAACATACACTAAATATTTTATAAAAATTGGTCCAGCCGTTTAGGAGGAATTTAGTGCTATACACAATTACAGAAAAATTATGTACATATAAAGATAAAGCTATTCCTTTGTCAATATTCTCTATTTTAGCAAACATTTGTATATTATTTTTATTTTGCCCATGAAGTATCATTTAAAATGTTCTCATTCTTACCATATTTGTTTAAATTAGTAATCACAATAAACACTTTAAGTTAGCAATCACGATAAAACTAAAATAAGTTAAAATAACATACGAAAATAAGTAAAGTTAAGTAAGTATCATCTGAGTTATTTTTGAATCTGTAAAGTATCTTATTAAAACAAGCCCTAAGTAACTTTATTACACACTTTATCTGGATATGGTCTCTGTCCAAGACAGTTTACTGCCTTTAGTCAGACACAAACAAACTTGTTGATTTATCTTCACTTAGCAAGACATCTTTCAAAACATCACGTTGTGATCTTAGTCCCTTCTCAAAAAAAATTTAAACCAGTTGGAATAACGAATCATACTTGACCAAATTATGTTATGCTTACAAAGATACGAATTAAGGTGTAATATTTTATTTGGATCAAACCCATATGCATACTTACTTCTTAGAATTACTTGAACATTTATTTCTAATTACACTTTAAGCCGAATATGCGAGCAGTACAAACTTCAATCTTAAATACTTACATGGACAAATTTATTATTATTTTGTTTGTATTATTTGATTTAGACGTATTCATTTTTCAATGACATTTTATTCGAATAGTGTATAAGTATAAGTATTACTAGCAGAACTGCCAAATTCTTTTCACATTTTATTTTAATTAACATTAGCAAATTTTATTTGTAGGGACTTTTGGATTACAAATCGTGTATGCATGTTATTTATTATACGGTATATACTGCTACTAATTAAATTTTAAAGTCAATTTACATTATTGACCGTTATAATAAGATAAATTCCTTTTATTATAATTGTGTTGAAGCTACTCAAAAAGCTATTTGCAAATATTGCTTCAATTGGACACAAGTTGCATAACGATTTTATATTATAATGATATTAATAGTAAAAAAAAGTTCAATAATATAATCGTTGTAATATCCAACTACTAAAACTATTTATATTTTTGTAATGTAGCTAAGACATATATTTATTTATTTATTTATTTTTTTGTAAACAAATTTTGTATTATGTCTACATTATACATATAGATGAGTTTACATTTTGTACCTAATGTCTCACTTTTGTTCGAGGACAACTTTTTCTCAAACCAACATACTTACTCTAGCTGGTATTTAATTTTTTTTTAAACCAATACATTTGTATCCATAACTAAGGAGTTTTAAAGTGCATCTTGGTTATTTTTATTTAAAGTATTAATGAAACAAAAGATATTTTTTAAATTCTACAAAATTATTGTAAACTATACTTAATGTGTTATAGATGAAAACATTTTCTATTTATTACAAATAACTATCTACTTATAAGCTTTATGTATTATATTATTTAATTGTATATATGCGTTATAGAAGTTACAATAGAATATACTCATTTTTAAAATGATAGATTATATTGAATAAGTTGTGTATATTATTTATTAATAAACATATAATACTTCTAACTTACTACTTAGATACCTACCTGAATCATCGTCAGAGGTTTTGGATAGCACGCTTTCCATGTAAATGTGAAATATCAAAATGAAGGTAAACACACACAATAACATATCCGTAGTGATTCGATAAACCATAGACAGTATTTCACTTCACACTGAAATAAAAATGTTAAAACTTAAAAAGCGATGTCACATCGATAAACTTTGACAATTTATAGTAGCGACTTACTTTCAAAAACAAACCAAAATGAATAAAAATTAAATTTCCGATATTTAATGTGTTCAGGCTAAATACACTTTTATCTTTCATATTTTTAAAAACTTTATTAATCTATTATTGTCGTTAGATTTTCATTATATACCTATTTTCACGAAACAGACCCAATCAGTTAGTGTTTATGCTTCCAGACATCAGAAGC
>JAGFPH010021085.1:0-13644 GCA_018207615.1 Philaenus spumarius | reverse complement strand
AGTCATCTTAAAATTGCATCCTGATGGATGTTACAGTATTGCTATATATTCAAAAGTTGATACTAAAGTAAATTAAGCAATAGCATGATTTCGAAGGCGTACTAATTATATTTGCATAATTATATCTGCTGTCACAAATATATTAAAACAATATAAAACATAAATTTCCATTAAAATATACTCAATATCTAGGCTAAACTAACCTACAGTCTCCATTTCGTGATTTATACGAATTTGTTTTCGTCTACAATCTTGTCGCAAATAATATAATTTAACTATTTATTATTTTTTATTAAGTGAATCCATGAAATATTACACACCTTAATTTGCACATGCGCGTTACTAGCGTGCTATCAATTTGCTCTTAATTAAATTTGGCAACGTTGTACGAATAATTTATTTAGCATGTATTTATAATGCTATATTTTGTTATAAATTTCTGTAGAATTGTGGAAGTAGTAAATGAAAATTAATACATTTTCTAGTTTAATTTCTATCGTAATTTCTTTATATTTTTTCAATATTTTATATTTAGTTCTTTTTAGTGTTTTTAGTTTCAGAGAAGTGTGTAGTTTCTCTTGTTCAGTTATTTTGTTAACAAATATGGCTGTTTTTTTATTTTTATCTCTCGTAATTTAAAAAATATTTGTCACTGTCGTTTTAGGCTCAATAACGTTTTTAGAAACCGAATAAGAGAAAAAAAGCACTTTTCAAGGTAACTGTTAAAATGCTAGTGCCTAAAAAGACTTTTAAAACAAAGCTTTGCCTATTGCTGTGTTTCTTGACGTATGACTTATTACGTTTGTATCAACCTACTGCCTTCTTGACTTAATAATTCACTTCCCGGCGCTACCTTGGCCTCCCTCACAACTACCGCCTACACTTTCAATCTCTCACTTTCCTTCTTAGCTAGTAATTGTGAAATGAAAACTGTTACATATTAATAAATATTAAATATAATACAATGCTTGTGAGCTCTATTTTAATCACAGATTTCACTTCGGAGTCAACAATACTTGTTCGAACAACAGAAGTGATATATTCCACAACTTTTACAAACTAATATAGAGTTAGATAATACAACCTGAACACAAAATCTCACAATAAATACGTTTACTAACCTCAAACGCGTTTCAACGACAACGTCGCCATCCTCAGTGATGCACGGGCTACAGTAACCAAACTATAACTGAGTTATGAGTTATAGGTTACTGCAGCCCGTGCATCAATGAGGATGGCGACACTGTCGTTAAAACGCGTTTGAGGTTAGTAAACGTATTTATTGTGAGATTTTGAGTTCAGGTTTTATTTTATCTAGTTACTTTCTCACAAGGCAAACTCATTAGTTATTTATTAATATAGAGTTCATATAATGTTCGATATTTTGAAATTTTAGCTGTACTAATTTTTAAATTAAGCTGAGATATAGTTCGTTGGACAACATTTTGTGAAATAGCAAGAAGAGTACTCTTACAATACTTTTGTCACTTTAAAACTATACTCCACACATTTGGTACTTACGTATTATATGGGAGCCACTATTTTTAGACGTTTTTTTATTACATAATATTTTTAGTAGTAACCTAGCAACTAAACATAGCATGACTAAATACTATAGGTTAGAACTGTATGCTATTTTTTTAAATTATTCTTGCATTTCTGTTGTTTACTAAAACAAAACCTAACCTAGTAACGTTTAAAAAATTAGTGGCCTCCATATAATACGTAAGTACCATATTTATATATTCTTTTAAATACGATACTTTTTCTCCCAATTGAACAGTGATATCTATCTATCTATATACATAATTAATTTGCTAGGGGTTATTTTGTGAGTAGAACTCCTCCTAGAGTTTTTAACCGATTTTGATGTTTTTGGTGTCATTTTACAGAGCTCACTCTAAAGTTGTGCTTCCCTTAAAATGAGCTCAATGTATGTTAAGGGCTTCGCCCCAGTGGCCCACAAAGTTGCCATGTTAATCTTATGGAAGGTCAATCTTAAGGAAGAAGAAGAAAGATTTCTTTTGATTTTATCAGGGGCACAAAAAACAGCTGTTCGTATGAAAAGCTTAAAACAGCTGATTTTGATCAACAGCTGATTTTGATCAACAACTGATTTGGATCAAAAACTGAATATAATTTTAGGTTAGGTAAATCAAGCAATAGCGAAGCATTGCCATGTCCACTAGTAATATTGTAATGTGTTTATTGAGTTGTATATGAATCAGAACGCTTTGCCTTACATAAATTAAGAAACCGACAAATGTATCTTCAAATCGATACAGTTGCATTACGATCAAATATGAGCGTAATCGTTCCGACGTAGGGTTTTGGCTTGTTTCAAATACAACAATAATTAGTTATAATATATTTAAAGTAAGCATTTTGTTTGCTAAGTGCTAGGTTAAAGTTATTTTTTTATCTTGAGTTTTAGTGTTGATAAATTAACACACTTGCTACAATCAGCTGCATCCCCCATTCCTAAAATAAAAGTTTTATATTTCACCAAAACAAACTAAGTTTACTTAAAAATAAAATTAATATTATTTGATTAAAGCATATTTAATAAACATAAAAATCTCAAAGTGAAGGTTCAATCCAGTTGGTAGGCTATTTGTAACTTAAAAATAGGCTACATTTAAGTACTTTTTAAAAGTGTTTTGTAGACTTTTAATATACTAATGGATATAAAAAGCTGCATTAACAGCTTGTATTACGGCCAGCTGGAGCAAAGAAAACCCCCTTAGTTTTTGCATCATCGAGGGGGGGGGTACATAATGTGTTATTGTTTTTAATATCATTTTTCATTTTGGTAAAACGTTCGGAAGACTGACGATACGGAACCCTTGGCCGTGAGTGAAACTCGTACTTTTCGTGTTTTTTCTTTTAAGTTACATCTTCAATCTATTATAGTCGAATATTTACCCGGTTATCCTGCGACATAAATTTTCTTTAATCCGTAGGTTTGTATGCAAGGAAGCATAGTGCAGTGATTCAGTTTTCGAAAGCGTTCATAATTTGTAAAATAGCCGCCTTCATTTCTCGCCCAGTTTACACCGTGGACAATTTGGTCTATGGCAGTCCGTCTTGCATTTTATGCTACGATGTGTCGCCCATCACATCCAGAGATGGACGTTTGAAATAAGTTATCACCTTGTAACTTGGGTCGACTGTCCAAGGTCAACTGAATAAATGAGAGAAGCTTGATATTCTGACTTTAATCAAATGAAAACTTTTGAATATATAATTCGGTTAACCACCTGTGGATCTATCACGGGTCTCTGTAAGCCGGTCTTTCTGGTTAATTATAGTTTCATATAATTTCAAAGGCGATTCTGACGGAAACACTTGTCATGTTAGATTACTCCTCTTTTTGGTGGTTTTGGGGTTTTTAAGGTTGTGAAATAAAACCTTACAATCGCGTCACTGATGTAAGTTCACTCAGATCATAGACCACGGATCATCATTGGTTGGATGATGTACACCAATTAAAATCACCAGGCTCTAAGTATTAATTTGTTGTTTACTATAAGAGGTTTACTGTTTTTATATCCATATAACGACCTCAAAATAAGAAAATACTTGAAGATGGTTTACCGGTCTCGAAACAAGTCGTGTATATTACAAGCAAAACTAAGACACACGACGGATTAACAGTAATAATTAGTAACTAGGGGAGACCCCTGCGTGCTCCGCACGCCAACCCCCCACCCCCCTTGTGTAGTCAGCAAGGCTCAGGTCTTACACTTTAATAAAAACCTAACCTAAAAATTAAAAATACTAATAATTGATTTAAAATTTGAAATAAACTATTAATGAAAATATTAGAGACTACAGCTGATAAATCAATCAACAATAAACATTATTTATTTATTTTGCTTCAGTCTAGGCCTAACTTAAAATATATAGATAGTTGTTGCCTGTCGATACTCGGCAGATACAGCTCCATTCGTGGAGAGGTAGGCAGATGGTGCGAAACATGTATAAAATGTATTAAAATGCTATTTCCTTCCAATTATTTTTCTTGTAGCAAACTTAAAGAGAAAAAAAACGGATTCGACAATCAGTGAATTTAACTAATATTTTATACACATAATCTCTAATTTTTTGGAGTCAATACAGATAGGAAAGAAAGGAGAAAAAACTATTACCTTGCATAAATAGTACAGTTGTCAACTACCATGAAAAATATTGCAATTTAAAACTGTAGGCTTATTTGTAAAATGTTGTACTTATGTAGGCCTTAATTATATATCAAGATAAAGATACAAATGTTATCTTTTAAATGGTTTTGATTTCATGTTGATTACCGAAGTTAAACGAATGGGTATCTTCCATAAATTTTGTATAAATGAATTAATTAATTGTTGATAAAAGGTTGTGTTTATATTCACTTTATAACCTCAAAGCAAATTTTATAACGTATTATAGCCTACCTTAATTTTAGAACTCATATTTAAAAAAAATCAACTTCAGAAGAATTACATTATTGATGAATTGTAATTTTGTTAACATAACCCCAAAATACAATCTATGCTAGGTTTTGTACAGATGATGGGTGAAATCAGCTGTTATATTATATGAGCGTTTGCTCTTCTTCTGTTGTTAGGCAAAATACCTTGCTTGTTTACAATCAGCTGATTGAAGAACTGTAAAATAAAATCATTTCAAAGGTTTGGAAATGTTGATTTTTTAATTTAAGTAATTAAGATGACGTGAAAGTAAATAAAACCTGCTAATATAGAAAAGTTTTGCTTTTATTTGGTATAAACTGAATGTAAATCGGTCCAGTGAAAGTCTCAGACGAACTGTCCAAAGGATTGAAAAAGTTGACTTTTCTCCCATGTTAAATCTCCATAAGAAAAGTTTATTTTTCATTTTTGACCCACTTAACGTAAATATTTTCAAAATACAAATAAAATCTGCTAATATAGGATCGAAAACCTTTGTTTTGGTAAAACCCGCATGTAAATCGGCCCAGTAGAAGTCTCAGACGAACTGTCCAAATGTTTTTTTTCCTTACAGCTTTAAATATATAGATAATCTGAATCTAATTTCACTTAATTTCATAAGTTAAGTTAAAAGTATTTGTATTAGGTTTCATTTCTGTTTCGATCTAGGCTAAAGTTAGGCTGATGGTTCTTTAAAACTTGTATTGCAAATTCCGATTATAAAAAACCTAATAATTTGAGTTATACATTTTATTTATTTTATCATATTAGATTTGAGGTTATGTTCAATCCTACATGTTTATTCAAAATAAATTAGAAAATATACGTGTGGACGTAGCAAGAGGGTTTGCGTTAATTAAAGTTAACACAAGTTTTTTTTTAATTAAATTAATTTTAATAAATCCATTTACTTACAATAGTTTTATTTGCCAATAAAAACATACAAAGAATACGTCCTCAGTTTACGTCCCAGACATGACTGCCCTCTGCGCACCGAGCGGAGCCGCGCAGCTTGATCCCATCCCGCCCTAGACCATAATCAATCATAGTAAGCGGACGATAAGGGCGAAGCGGTGTATTAATTTAACACACAAGGGTTGCTTACAATAGAATTTATCCTTTAGGACACCTTAGGCCCCACTATAATACGTTGTAATGGATGCCAATCATATTGATGGAAGGGAAGGGTTCAGGTAAAGAATAGAAGATAATTACCCTTATCCTTCACACCCTTGCGTTGTTGCCAGTTGGTGCAAAGGCCTAGAGAAGATGACTCTATTGGTGGGTGATGTGAAGTCTAACCGCACCAATTTTTATAGGATAGAGATTGGGTTTCTTCTGATGACGAACCGTAATTTTGTGGCTGTAATAGGACCGCAAATGACGCCACTAAAAAGTTGCCATACAAACAGATGCTCTTGGTGTCATAGAAAGCGTTGGCTGTTGGCGTCACTTAAAGTAATGGCAATATGATCGTATGACGGAGGTGTGTAGGCGATAAAAGACTGTCAAAGTTTTTGTACAGCGGCAGAAGAGGTAAATTGTGAAGTGTATAATGCCTCAAAATAAGAAATGCAAGAGTATTGAAATGGATGGATAGTTTATAACCATTTTGGAAAGCTTTTACACCAAATAAAACTGATATCATATATATGCATTTACAAAATGTTGTTATTCAAGCAATCACTCTGGCCCTACTATATTATGATAAAGGACACCGCTACTCCACCTCCCTTCTCCGATCCAAGTGACACTGTCCTAATAAATCATCATATTCGTGACAGTATTAAAGTATACAATAAAAGTATACAGTATAAAAGGTATTTTTCCTTCTGGAGCAAGTGAGCAAGCAACATAAAAATGTTCCGAAAACAGTTCGTTAAACTGTTCCTACTGGATCAGTTGAACAAACAACACAATAATACTCCTGGTACAATTTGGAATGAATCTGGTAGCGGTTGTGGATCTGATATTCCCCTATTAATATTTAATAGCTTTTAAAATGAATTACTTGCTTTTGTTCTAATATATGCCAATCATATTGATGTAAATATAAGAGATAGTTTCACTTAAAGAATAGAAAATAAATACCACCACAGTGTTGCCGATTCGTGCAGAAGACGGCTCTATCTGTTGTGTAGGTTTAAAAGTAATTACTTACAATTGTAGAATAATTTCACTTTACGATTTTCCACGGCGCCCACCATAAGTTGTGTCCGAACCTACGCTGGGATTGTGTGTTGAACATTAAATTGTCAGTTTTATGGTCGTTTATTTCACTATTGTTCAACATTTATTGGTTAATTATTTTAATTTGGTGTTGAAAAACGACAGCTGTGTTTTGCAATAATTTCACAGATGGTTTCCGAGTGGGAATCGGTGATGAGATACCAAAAGACATTGGGTAATCGAGGTACAGTTTCAGTTCGTAAAACTTGAATACGAGTAAACACTACAATGCATTGGAAAATATTACCAACTTTACAATCAAATCTATTATACAAACCAGGGGTTTTCATAGTTTGCAGTTTAAAAGTTAAAATATTAAAAAAAAATTAGAATGTTGTAAAAGTCTGCAGTGGGATTATGTAGATCTTCGTTTAATAGTAATAAATGGACACAAATGTAATTCATATACCGCATGCCTACTGCCTTGACAGCTACACTCGCAGAGATGTGTACAATTATAATTTAATGTTACCTATTAATGTTACCTATGTTCTAGGTAGAACAGAAATAATTTAATATTTTACACAGAATAAAAACCTGCATTCAATTTAAGAAACCTTTGGGCAGTGAGTATTTGGCAAACAAACAAAATACCTTTTTATTTTTCCTTCAGTGACCTATTTTGTTTCTTCTTTTGGAGCGTTTCTGGATGTCTACTCCATCATTAGAAAAGAAAATCCCTCGTTGATTAGAGGATGTCAAAACTTTAAGTAAAGAGACACATAAACATAAAACACAATACATTTAAAAATGTAATAAGGTGCGCACCTACTAACAGTAAGAACAAATTAACAATTCCTACAAAAGCGAATTGTTACATACGTACGTGAGTAGCATATAATATAACAGCTAATTTCACCCACCATCTGTAATACTTAAGGGTCGGCTCTAGTAAAACAGAAAGCAACCTGCGACTCCCTATAGCGGCGGTAGGTTACGCGGACATTGCTCATCCTAAATCCATTTAAAACCCGCAATTATTCAAATAGCGTTTTTTTTTAATACCAAACTCTTGGGGACAAAATCTTCATCCGAATGGCTTAGTAATTTTTCGCTGTAATTAATAGTTACAACGTTAACAAATATTTAAAATCACCCTATAGGGTGGTAGGTTACATGGACATTGCTCAGCCTAAATCCATTTAAAACCCGCAACTGTTCAAATAGCGTTAAAAAAAAAATATCAAACTCTTGGGGACGAAGTTCTTTATGCGAATGGCTTGGTAGTTTTTCGTTATAATTAATAGTGACAACATAAAAAAACCTATATCTACAAACCCAGTGTAGATTATACTTTGGGGTTATGTTTACAACTTCAATCATTATAATTTCTTATGACGTTGATTTTTTAAAATATGAGTTATAAAACTAATGTATGTTATAATACGTTATATTATTTGTGTTTAGGTTATAAACTGTAAATAAATACAACCTTTTATCATCAAAATATTCGTTTATACAAATTTAAAGAAGAAATACCTATTCGTTTAACTTCGGAAACATCGTACATCTTCGTATAACATAATATAAACAAACATATTCGATTATTAATTTCGTCACTATAATATTAATAAGTTCTAAATCATTTGATCTATCAATATGTAATAAAAAGCAATTAAGAAAAATATTTGTATCTTTCTTTAAATATATAATAACATATATAAATACAAAATTTTAACAAAATATTCCTACAGTTTTATATTCCTTATAATTAAAAATAAATATTGAGCTTGACTTGTGAGAAGATATACTTGATAGAATAAACTTTGAACACAAAATCTCACAACTAATACGTTTATTAACTCAAACGAGCTTCAACGACAAAGTCGCCATCTTCAGTGGTGCACGAGTTACAATAGTCGAACTATAACTCATTATAGTTATAGTTATGGTTTGACTATTCTAGCTCGTGCATCACTGAAGATGGCGACTTTGTCGTTAAAACACGTTTGAGTTAATAAAAGTATTAGTTGTGAGATTTTGTGTTAAAAGTTTATTCTATCAAATCCTTATAATTGTACACATTTACCGAGTTAAAAATCCCCGTCAGTATAGTAATAGTGGTGGTATAAAGTGTGTTGTTTTTAAAGAGTATTTTGTCTAAATGATGTATTTCTGTTGTGTATCTAATTATTGTGATTTTTCACGGAGGTTTACTAGTTTATAAAAATAAAAATACAGAACGCAATTCTCACAAAACGCGTGTCAACGCGGGACAAAGTTAGTTGTAGCTGGAATGTGACTGAGGATAACGACTTTGAAAGAATTGTGTTCTGTGTTTTTATTTTCAAAAATTTGATTTTAGCTTCAAACCATGCATTTATATTGTATTTCATTACTAATCAGTAATAAGAATTTGTTTGTAACAATCTGTGATTTTAAGTAATTTGACAGCAGTCCTTCAAAAATTCAGATGACACTAGTGGTTTGAATTTCATCTTTCTCTTTGGCGATAGTACCTACAAATAATTTGTATTATTTTTTTTTTAATCTTTTAAGTAAAAGGGCACTCAAAGGTTAACTTCCTGACTAAACAATCTGCTCTTAAGTATATATTTACATTTGTATGCTTAACTCTACTTTCACGGCCACTTAAATCAATCTCGTTCTCCAATGCCACCTATATACTTGTACACTCTGTATAAGGTTAAGTTATTTCCTCGGTTCAACACAAAATGCCACCTTGATTGAATGAGCCAAAGCTAAGTCACTCGTGTCTCATTAAAGAATACTATTTATGCGGCATTGCATTTGATTAAATCCTTATTTACATTCGACATAAATAAACGATAGAAAACTCCCGCATACGAATTCAATGCCATCTTGATAAATTGGTACGTCATGTCTTTGTTTACACTTCCGTGTGCGCGCAATAGCTGGAAGATTAAATGCATAGATTGAATGTGTAAAATACCTATGTGCTCTTGGCGGATTGAGGATTTTATGAATCGGATGATGATTAAATCGTGATTTATGAAAGTACAAAGTTAAATATTTTAGGTTTTAACTAAAACTTAAGGTTCTGAAATGTAACATGGAATTTAAAAGATATTTATTCTCCCGACTTTGTGAATGATTCAGGAGAGGTTATTCAACAAACTAGAGGACGTCAATGATTTCACGTTTATCTAGTGTGAAATTTGTTTATTTAATTTGTTTTCCAAACAGAGGACATTTAAAATGTTTAGCTGAAAAATTGTTAACTTTAAACTAAATTGCAATAAGCAAAACTGTTACGAATTTTTTGCAACGCAAAAAAATGTCTGGCAAAAACACAATTTAATGAAGTCAAATGTTGTACACCATATGAAGTCAACTATAGCCTAAAATAGAAATTTGTATGTAATTCTGAAAACATTAAATAATCAAAACTATTTTCCAAATGTCAAAACATATGCAAATGTGGTTCTTCACTATTTCAAAATAGCACTTTTAAAATAGCTTGCTTGGGAATAATGTTCCATAAAAATGTTAAATTTTTTAAGAAAGTGAAATTAACGGAAATGACAGAGAAAGGACCAATGAAAAAACAATGTATGCTGAATTAAAATTGGACAGTTGGGTCTCTAAATAATAAGGGTAAAAATTCATCCTCCTTTTACAAAACCCGAAAAAAACAGTAACTTAAGAGATTCGAAAATAAAGGTCCTACATCATGTTGATAGTTAATTTTCCTGACTCTCCCAGATTTTGCTCAACTCCCCGACCAATTCACGGCTCCCGAAACATAATAATAATAATAAAATAACAATACTAATCACCACTCGTTATCAAGTGCCTAGTTGTCTAAACCAACATAGTTCTCCCATGCCAACATAGGCCTAGTTCTCTAGATTTGTGTTCCTGCAGTTTTTAGTCACTTGATAAGGAGAGTTGATGCGTATTCCCGAAACTTAATGTATTGTTTCATACATAAATGTCCGAAGAATTAATAATAACAAAATTGATCATCCATCAAATCCTGAAAAAGCGACTTTTGTAACAAACGAGGCTTTGCAACTTCATAATTAAATGTTAAAAGAGTTTGAGCGAAATTAAAATCTGACCATTCGGTTTCAAAATTTAATTGGACAAATTTTATATTCATTCTTTCGGGTAAAATATGTACTCCTCACTTAAAAAAGTATGCTGCTTTATAAAATAGGCAGTTTCCAAATTTGTGTTCCCTTTTGAAGTACATAACCAACAAATTCTTAAAGATATTACTAAAAGAAGTAACATTACGTCCACCTGGTTTATTCAACATGAAAATCTCGACTCCAGAATGTCTTACTTCCCCCTTGGCGTGGTTAGAGGACTTAAATTAAGCAGCAATTATTCGCAGGGCGTGTGGGCGGACTCAACGACCACATTACACGGAAAGGGTTGATACTGTAGATCACGATACTGTTGCTCAGGGTCTAATTTTAGGGGACGCGTTTTAATTTCATTTCTTTATCGCGGAAGAACGGTACGTATATTAATAGGCTTGGACATTAAATGGGAAATTCAAAGAAATATTATACGGTGATAACATCCACTCTTATACTAGATGTCTGCAATTACACAACGTAAACCTTTAATGGAAAATAGAAATTGTATTTATACATCTGACCAAGGGAGTCTCTGCCAACCTTATTCCATCATCCAGTCTGTATTATTACATCCAATTCCGTGTATAGTTTCTTTTGAATAAAAGTGTAGTAATCATGTAATCAGCTAGCAATACGCGATATCGATTCTAACCACCTCTCTTCCTAAAACTAAGTGTGACAAAACCTTTAGATTTCATGCATGACCTCTGCGTGTTTCGCACGCCAACCAATTTCTATTATCCACTGAAGGCGCAGAAATAAAGCTAATTAAGATTGTTAATATTACTTATAATCTGAAACAAATTATTAAGACCATGTTAAGATGTAAATATTAGAAAGGTTCAAAAGAACTCTCATGATTTAGACCTACTTCTATACAAAATCCTAACTTAAAAATTAGCAATAAAAGTTGTACGAAATCAGCTATTAATGGAAATAGTCAACTTCCAAGTTTATTTAACAGATGATTATAGTACTAATACTGAACATATTCATGAAAAAGGTAGGACATGTGTGCAAGCAACAACATCGTAAAGCTTTTCAAAATACAAACTAAATGTTACAAACCAGAGCTTAGTAGCTTGATCCGTGAACAACTAAAATTCTGAAAAATGTTGTTTGTTAGGTTATAGTTCGAACATTTATTTTAAACAAAGTAATTTTGAACATTTTGCCGTTGGACCACACAAAAAAATAGTCATGTGTTAATAATACCGTAACATTAAAACCAATGGTTAGGTAGTTTTAAGAAAATCTATTTTCAATTTTATCAAAACACTATACTGCCTCGGTTAGGGTTAATTTGCAATTGTTTAAATACTTGAATAGATAAAATTAGTATGTTTTCACTTTTCGCATTTTTTTAAACTTACCTTTTTTGTATAAATGGAATTTGAAAAGTAGATTTTAGATTTTTGATAGGCTCTAAATACTTTGTAAAAATTGGAGATAAAACAATAATTTATGTTTAACAAACTCTTGAAATGACACGTTTTATCAAGTAACACCATATATATAATGACCTAATTATCGGCGAAAACTAAAAACATTAAGGGGTTAAAATGTATAATTTTTTGCAAAAAATATGCTTAAAGCAAATTTAATATGAATACAAATTATATATGAGCCTATTAATTATAAAGATGCAGTAATGATTGATATTGAATATTGGTGAATACTGTTGCAATCAATATATTAAAATTTGTGAATATTAGTAGTAAAACCTTTTTTAAGTGCTCCAATTTAATTGAGGTTAACTGTCAGCATGCACTATTTGTTGATATTGGACTATAAATTATCCTATTATTATTAACTAATTTTACCTTTCGTCCGTCGTGTGACTTCATTCAGCGTATGTCTATGACGCGTTTCGAAACATATATGTCTCATCATCAAATATAAAAAAGTCTATTATTATTTAATAAATAACTAAAATAATTAATTAGAATAAACGTTCAACATATATTGTATAAATGTATATATATTTTAATCACATCAAAAAAGTAAAACGCATTACATAAGTACACGCATCTTTATTCTCCTCGCACCTTTTGTCAAGTAGATTACCTACATTACTATTACTACTTGTGGGATTTGTAGTTTTTAACGTTACTTGATGAGTAAGCAAGCAAAGTTTTTACAATTTGGGTCATGTTTTTTTGAAAAATAGTAACCAAAGTAAAGTTTTTTTTTATTAATCCTTTCTTTAGGCTAAAATCGTAATTTACTTTGATATAGGCCCAATGCAATTTTTACATTAATATACTTTTGTTTTATTTTACGGTTTGTCTAATTCAAATCACTTAATATTAATGATGATATGGCTTTGGTTTATGTTAACTAACGACTTTATAAATAGGCTATACAGGCTACATCAAAAATAAAAGACATTAATTTTCTATGAACGAGTTTAATCAATGAGTTGTGATTACCTACGTATTTTTGGTAGCTTGGGTGCACGCACATGGCTAGACCAGGCCTTATTGATTGGTCATTTACTATGTAAAAATTGATAACAGTGGGAACCCTCCACCAGCCTAAGCTCTTTCTGTTTTATTTACGACTTATTACATTTAATGTCCATCACAAATAGCCAGTTTGAAATCAGACAGCGACTAGGCGGGCGAAATGTTGTACATAAATCCCCAAGATGTGGTCAAGGCGACAGCTGGCGTTGAAGAGGTTAGGAGATAAAGCTGAACAAATGACCGCTGGATGACACGACTTTACGGCTGTTTGTCCACATCATCTCTCCCGTGTCCACTTTGTTTTGGCCAGATGACAAAATGGACGCTTAAACAAGCATAATCCTCGCTCCTGTTTCCACTTGATTTATGTATACGCGATTTGTTTTACGAATTATATTCAGACTGGAGACAAACGTACGGCGT